>VYZW01051773.1:68630-103718 GCA_013401315.1 Balaeniceps rex
CAGATCGTAAATTTTGAAGGCAGCAAAAAAAAAAAACCACCAGCAGATGCTTCATCCAATCTTGTTGTTGCTTACACAAACCCAAAAGACGTTCTACAAGAGACGACCCGATTTTCCGTTATTAAGATCTTCAAATTAGAAACCTAAGTGCAAGAAATTACTTCCAAACCAAATCCAAAACATCAAATTTCATAGCCTGCTTTTTCAAAATCTGCATCCCATATACAGGTATAAACAATGTGGAAAAAAAGAAAATACATTGTTTGAGAAGCGCCTAAAATGGAAAGTTTGTACCTACTCAGAATTCAGACATTTGAAATTTTGGATCAATGAATATGGTGGCAGCTGCTTGTCAGGAGAATCCTGCAGTGACGATTAACAGATTTGGCGTCCTACTCCACACAAACTTTAACAGACCCAGGAAAACCTCTTTTTCCCCATGTAATTTGCCTGGGGGGATTGACTAGTTCATATTTTGGTACTTATCTTTGCAAGGCCTACTTCTGAGCTGCTTGTAGAAGCGCCATCTGATGCCATATAAACACCAGCTTGCCAAAATCCCCAATCAACATGAATACCTTCACAACCTTCAAAATTAAACTTCACTGGGCTGAGAGAGTCCAGAAATTTATTTCCTTCGCATAGGAAATGAGCAGACGTTTTCGAACTTTGGGGAGAACTTTAGGTGTTAAGCTTCAGTAATTCAGGATAATTCTTCTCCCGTTTATTGCACGCAAGCCATTCTCCTCTTCACTGCAAAATTGCCTAACCAAGACTCATTTAATTCTTTAAGGGTTGCAGTTTCGATCGTGTATCATGATGGTTACAGAAACAGCTTGAAGGAGTCATTTTGAAGAGACACGAGAGTTTTCAAAAGGATAATTTATAGATTATTTGACTATAGTAAATAGACAAGTAGGCCAGGCAATTTTTAATAAGACAGAAGGGTAAGGCAGCATGAACATAACACAACATTGAGCATGAGAGGGAAGTTAAATCATTATGTTCCTATTTTTCACGTCCAAGATGAAGACTACTGCTGTCTTTCAAGACTGCCAGCTGTAAATTTATTTACTTACAATGGCTCTGTGTTGAAGGACCATTCTGAATAACAGATACATGTTAAGTTCAAAAGATAGCTGAATCAGCAACTGCAAAGCAGGAGCATATGGTGAATGAGATGAAAAAAATACCCATTACCAATAAAACCTCTTGGAAGATCTACAGCAAAGCAGTTTAACAGACTTCAGTGGTACAATACCAATTTGAAACGAGCAAATAAAAAAGACTCCAAATCAGCTATCTGAAGTTTTCATATGAAATACATATGGTCTCCAAACTACTATGGCAGGGTTCATCACTTTGCTTTAAAAAAATTACTATCTCCTTCCCAATTTTGGTATTTTTCTATTGTGTGCCATTTTGTACCTTAAAAGAGAGTTCCAGTTAATCTTCTGAATTTTTAAAGATATTAATCATTCTTTCTGTTGTAACTGATTTCTTTCTCCCCAGTAAAACTTCATTAGGGTTATTAAGCAAAGGAAAATTTGTGTTCGCCCCTCTGCTGTAGCACTGTATTTCTGGCAAAATGTGAAACGCATCTTTTGCCACTACCAGTATTTTGAGCCAGAACTGCAAATTCAGGATTTAAACCACGTAACAAAAGCAGAAGAAACCTATGCAATTAGATGACTTCTTCCCAATTACTATATTGTCTCATCCTCTTCTACAAATCTATTTTGTTTTCAATCATTGAAAAACACGAGTCCAAGCGCTAGGTTCAACCTTTAATTGTTCTTAGTAAAGAAATTTGTATCAAAAGAAAATAAAGACAGGAGGCAAAATGGCAATCAGGATGATGCAACCTCAACAAAACAAATCTCTTAAGCCCTAGCGAATTCTTGATCCTTTTCTACAAAATGCATTTATTGTTGTTAGCCTGTGTTAGGAGCGGCACTCTCCTATTAAGATAAACTTTCTTAGTGGTGGTACTGGCTTTGTAATTCTAATTCTGCCTTGAAGGACTGTCACCTTTCTGTTGAAGGGTTTTATTTTTTAATCTCTACAAATACGACTTTTCTAATGCTGACTGAAGATTTTCCCCTAAAAATTACAGTTTAAGCAAAATTGTGTATTACAGTTCATCTGTATAGGTATCTGCCTAGTCCAAGAAGGAGCAAAACTATGTCCAAGAGCTACATCTAACCTCCTGATCATGTATCACAGGGAAGATGAAAACTTGTAGAGGTTCAACAGGGGCACAGACACCATTTTGAACCTCTCATATTTCAGCCATTTTAAAGCTGCCTTTATGATTATCTTTACAGATGATACTTTCCTTCAAATGTACATAAACCAGTTATAAATAACCCTTACGGCTAAACCAAAGCAAAACAAACTGAGAACATTTAAACGGCTCTTTCCCTAATATAAATATTACACAGCAAAAAACCTCTAAGGAGGTAACATTAGCTTGCCCTGTGGCTGATTGCCTATTTTACCCAAAAGTGTTTCCCTTCACTGATGCTCAGATTTGATAGAGAAACACATGTTAGTGTCACTAACTGCAGAACGCCTTAGAAACGTTTGAAGTCCATCAGGAGATTTATGGTGGATAGAAGCAGTTGTAGAGCAACTGTCTTGCCAAGAACATGCCCTATTGCAGCTTGAGTTGGACAAAATATATCTAAAACAAGCTACCTACGGTCTTTTAAACACGCACTGATTTGATCTAATAAATCTACACATCTGCAAGGAAACTCCCTGGGAAAAAAGTGCATCCTATTTGCTAGCTTAAAAACTTCCAGGTATTCCGTTCCCTTCCCATACACATTCACCGTGCTACAGTTGATCATTTTAGCCATAATCTAGGACAATCAGATCCTGGTCTCATACTCCGAAACATAGTGATAATAATGGTACTACTGCTACTACTAAATAGTAGCAGTTTTTCGAGCTCAGTGCCTTCCCCGCCAGTCCTGTATGGGCAGAGACATCTCAGCACCTGCAGTTCCTCAGGGATGCCAGAGAAGCCGCTCCATCAGAAGACAAGATTTGTTTAAAAGTACACTTACCAAAAATAAAAATAAAAAAGCCCAGCCTCTAGGTAATTTCTGTTTTGTTTTGTTCACTAATTTATTTCGCACTGGAGCACACAAAAGTATAGTTTGCAACAGAGAAGGAGAAACACGGTTTCAGGAAAGGAATGAGAAACATAACATCATAATTACTACAGTAAATCCCTAAAGAAGATAAGACCGATTTTTCTCTCTCAAACAGAAAAAGGAAAACCTCTTACGAAAAACAACCAAAGAGTTACGCAGACAAGGCATTTTAACAAAAAATTAATTATTTTATCATGAAAAAGGCAATTAACTTTAAGAGTTTTGAGCTACACGAGCATCCAATTCCTCAATGACAAGAGCACTATTATAGTCAATCCAAGTACCGCTACTCCCTGTATCATCATCACCTCTCTCACTGGTACATGGCCTGATAACGATTACACCATTTAACCAGCCAAATACAAGGAAAACGTCAATGTTTGCTAACTAAAAACTGCAGGCTAGAATCCCTCGGATGGTATAAATGACAATACAACCCCTGAAATCAAGGGAGATTCATACCACATAGGACCTGGCTTTTCTTCTTCACAGTTCAACTGATTTTATTTTTCTGATGCAACTTTTCAGCGTAACAATTTTCCCTGGATTCAGCTGCTGCAATAGCCAGTTCTTGCAGAATTACAGATACAGCCAAATCACAAGGGATCGTGCCAAATTCTCTCCAATTTGAGGCGAAGCCTATTTTGCAAATTAGAGGAGTCTACTCCAGGTACTGATGGTCTCCATCGTTTGCAAAAAGCTTCTCATAGGAAATAAGCAGATGTTCCTTACGTTACAAAAAATGTTTTACATTTTTTCTAGGGAATTTCAATGAGATTTAGTTAAATTATGAAGTGCTAAAATTAATCCTCATTTTGCTTCTTGGGAAAATATCAGCATCGTAGCTAAACAAGCAACCTAAAAATGACAATTCCTAGTTTTCACACTTGTTTGGTGACCTACATAATCTCTAACTTTTTTCTTTGGTAACAAAATACATAAATGATAAAGAATTTAAAGAATTAGGAATTAATAACTTGGGAAGTCAACTTCCATCACAATTCCGGTGGAATTCAGCACATAAACTCCTCAGGTCTTCCGAAAAATCTCAGGCATTACTCTTTAGGCCAGTCATCTCCATGCTCAAAAATGGAAAATCCACAGAGGTGTCCTCTGTAGGTCAGCTATCAAAATATTAAACAGGAAAGAATTTGCTCTACAGTTTGGAGTAACAGACCATATCAAACCCAGTCAGAGCAGCTGTTTTCACACCTGCAGCTGCACTTGCTTCTATCAAAGTGAGAATGCTTCCTGTAATCAAGACATCCAAGGATATATGGATCTAATTTGGTATTTTTAATAAATTCAGTTATTTGAAGCCTAGCTTTATTAACACATTCTCTTTCAATTTTTATAAATCATTTTGAAAAGACAGTACCTAGGAAAGGTAGGGATCGTTGTTAGGGATCTGGAGGGACTTATATAATTGCCAGCATTCATTGCAATGAAAGATGATATGAAATCACGGGGTAAAATATAGGAACAAAATACAACAAATCTTCAGTTTTTCAAACATAAAGTACAAATATAGGGTGCATACAAGAACAATGCAATTTTACTACACAGTTGAAATATATTCACTATTAGCTCTACTCGCATCACCTAAAAAGTCAGCAAGATTCTATGGAGTTGCAGAAATATAATTACCAAGATCAATTCAATGCACTGTGCCATTAACACGTTATTATAAAGAGGCCACAAAATGAAAGCATCGCATAGACAGGACTGTATTTTGCAATTCATAGTGCAATTAGATCTAAGTCTGATTCAATGAATCCAGTCCTAAGTGGAATGCAAATTCTGGATGTCTTTGTCCTCAGATATAAAGGTCAGTCACGCAAGTCAGAATTAACTTCACTGGGCAATTAAGAGGAGAAAGCTCTCTGCTAAATGTAAGGGCTTCTAGCAAGCGAAGTTGACAGTAATAGCAACTATAGTTTGAAAAAAAAAAACAACACACAAACCCTGAAACACTGATACTTAATGTTTTTACTCAAAATATTCCTTGACATTTCCTTTTTACAGCCTTACACCAACAACACAAATCTGTAAAGCTACATCAAAATTTGTTGCACAGGGCTTGAGACTAAGAACCCTGAATTCCTGTGTTGTGTATTCTAACGTTCGGAGATACGTGCCTGAAAAATAAATAGGCATATTAATGAACTGTTCCTAAAAGCTAAACTATCAGTCTTGTGAACATTTGAGTATAGTCTTTAACTCCTGCAGAAGCACTTATGATATTAATTTTAAGTATGAGTGTAAGTATTTCAGCAATGTATTTGACCATTTTCTTTACATCTTTAGAGAGAGCCCTAATTCACAGCAGCAGTACCAAATGCCAGACACGCGTGGCATTTATTGGAAGCCGCAGCTACATTCAGCCATGTTTCATCCTCACGTTCAACAGTTCTGGTTGCATCAAGAGGCCGGCGTGTGCCCTGCTTAACGCTTTGTAGAGCCTGAATAATTTGTAGTTCATCAAAAGTCTGTCCTCAAGCACTAATGATATAACAAATCCAAATCAGAACAGCTAATGTTCACATCAGATGACCCTTAGCTGTATACGCATTCAATGTGTGAATGGAATGGAATTTTCTTCTTTTTTTTTTTTTTTTTTTTTTTTTTTAATTCATGAACATTCCCTGCTAGATGGCACAGAGTGAGCTGGTCTACCGGCTCACTGCAGAAACACCCAAGTGATGCTTGTAAGTAAAGATCTGCTATTATCGATCATTACCTCCCCAGATTTTATAGCACAACACAATTAAACTACTGAAAAACAGTGAATGCTTGATGTTGCTCAATTTTTGTATTTTGACATCTACAGCAAAACACAAACCCAACGTGCTAAATAAACCAAACCCTGAGAAAGAACTTCTGAGACAATGAAATTAAGCATTTAAATGTTTCCTTTGGATTCACAGGAAATTCATTCAATGATACTAGGATGAGGCAGAATACATGTTGTGACTTCTCCATCTTAGATGCAAACGAAACGCTCTCCGGTATTTTTTCTTCTCAAAAGACCATAAACAGAGCCTTTTGCTCCCCTTTGTACTTCATTCTTCTCAAGCATCTGAAGCTAGAACATAACCTGACCCGAAAAATGAACTTCGTCTGAGCTACATATCCTGGCTGAAAATCCTTTTACTAGAGATATGTCTCCTAAATTCAGTGAGAAAAAGAAGGCTGAAAACGGACACTTTAAACAGGGCATTGAATTTTACACAGCCTGAACACTTTTCAGCTTTATCAGATAGGAATGTTGTTTTCAGCAAATATTACAATGATATTCTCAAGCAGCTTCAGTGACGCAGTGGTAAGTCTCTGTATTGCTGTGTGGGAAGTTTGAATGTGAATTCTTCTTCCCCCTGGGTTGCCACTTTCGGATTCTTGTGCCAAAATAAAGCCCCAGGTTTTGCAGGGGAGGAATTTATCACGTAGCCCCACAACACCACACTTGCTTCAGGGAAGCTGTGCGGGCCCGGGGCTTGCCTGGAGGGGGTTTGTGCTGAATACCGCCCCGGCAGAATGGCGAGTGCCTCAGGAACCTTCGGGAGGGGCACAGTGCAAGGAAAAAAGGCAGAGTTTTGTTTCAAATTCAGCTTGTTTTTTTGCTTTTTTAAAAAATACAATGTGTTCACCAATTGCCAACTACAAATGGGGGCATAAAGAGTCAGACCAGCCTACCCTCTCTTAAGCTGACGGTATTTTGTTCTCCAAGAAATGCTTTTATTGAGTGTCCTGCCAGGGCGAGGGTATTCAGTGTCTCCAGAGGTGCTAGAACTCGAGGATTAGCACCTGAAATACCTTCACTGCCCACACTCAGCTTCCTCCCAAGTCTTGCAGTCCCTCTCCTGCACCTGACATCTCTCAGGAACCTCACTGGGGTGAGGGCTCAGTATTTTATCGTTTGCTAAATGTGTCATGAACTGAACGTTGCCGGGTTGTTCGCAAAGCCAACAGACACTGTACTGCAACATATACGTAGGACCACAGCCTCCACAAAACAAGGGCAAACCACCGACCTTTCTTGAGTCTCAGCTGGATTAGTGTGTCCCATGGGCACTTGCAGATGTGGACCAAAGGTACTGATGTTAAAGGAGAGACAAAAGCAGATACAAATGAAACACAAACTGAATAAACGGGGGTTGAGAAAGGAGTAATTTTTCTCCTCATACATGACGAGCAAAGCACGAAGTAGTGAACACAAACAACAAAAGCAAAGATTTGAGCTGAACCTCAGGAGAAGCTTTGGAGTTTTCCCAGGCAGAAACAAGCCTTCGCTGACTACACCGCTCCTTTGACTGAAGGCATTCAGACAGATGCCTTCTGCAATCTTTCTCCTAAACTATACCCTTTGGGTTTTAAGAAGTTTATTTGGAAGATAAGTCTAAATGAATCAAATCACTCAGTTGATACTATGATCTCGGGCATTACAAAGTGATGAGCATTACACAAGCCTTTGAGGGCACAGACATCAGACCCTGCAGATATTGCTCCAGAGCCCAGTCTCAACGTACCCCGCGTAGGTCCAAAATGACAACGTGTAGCTGTGAGCCCCAGAGGGACAGTCTGGAGAGAAAGTACTACAAACCTATACCCCCGGGGAAGTACAGGATCTAGCCACAGCCACTAAGCTCGAGGCAGCAGAGAGACTTTAACTGATGTCTCCAGAACCATGAGACTTCCCAAGAGTAGGAGGCAGGCCCTGTAAAATAAGCGTACGCACAGGCAGCCTTGAGAGCTGCAAGTCTTACCCACTTGATCCTGGGACTGCTGCGTACATAACTGATGGAAATACTTCAGAAAGTACCAGAAACAATAGTAGGCAAGACTTACTGTTTACCTTTAAACTCAGCATCATATCAGATGTGCCTGTGTCCAGTAAGGCGGCTCATTTGCCCTTTGGGCAAGAGAAAGGGAGCAGTGCAAGAGATAACTAACTAAAGCACTTCAGCTACACGGCTCAATGTTCAGGCCTTAAGTTGCTCAAAAAACCACCTCCATAGAAGCTTACGTATGAGCGTGCAAACAGCCCTGTTCTTCTGGAGACCATGTGCACGCTAAAGCAAAGCCTGCCCATAAGTGGATAAAGCCAGATTTGCTCAGTAGCTTGTAGGATTGAGCCATTAAAGCATAATCCACAAATACCAGTCGAGAAAGTAAGGCTAATTCAGTCTTATACATAGGATGAGCTATTATTTCTAAACCAATATTTTTTTAAGTCTCTTTAATTTGCAGCTTATGCTGCAATTTCTAAACTATTCCATATATGCCAACAGAAAAGTCAGGAAATTTGTTGGAATCACTTCTTAGCAGAGTCTCCTGAACTGCACACAAAGACTCGACTCTTCTTACTCATAGTCTCCTCCTAGTCTTCTTCCTACCTTTAGCAGGGTAGTACGTTAGGGGCAGATCTATGCAAGAAGCTTCTTCTCCAGAGAGCAGTGAAAAGCGATGATCCTGTGGATGAGCAAGTTGGGCTGAACACACTGGGGCCCATTTCCTGCCTGATGTTAGCCTGGTCTATGGATGATACAGCAAAAGTTTTATATCTATTTTAAAGGGGGGCAGAATTTCCTTTTTTTTTTTTTTTTTTCCTTACAGTCATAAAAAAAGAAAAAACCAACCTCCAGAAATTACTTATTTTCAGAGTGCTACAAAACTTGTCAGCAGAGGCAGAAGTGGGCACTGTGGGAGGGGAGGGGAGGGAGGGGAGGGAGGGTATTAAAAGTACTCCTGCCTGTATTTTCTTCAAGAGGTTGGGGAAAAAAATATTAGAAAGAAAACAGATGAAAACCAACTGAAGGATGGATTAGTTTAGCATAGACATTTCTGTGCGATATGTGTAACTTCACACTCAGCATAGTCGGTGACAAAGGTATGCTCGCTACCCCACACTGAAAAACTGTGATTGCACGTTAACGTGCTCTCTCCCCGATTAGGATGAGGTTACAGTACTGAAAGCTGGAACTCCCACGGACTGCAAAGAACTTCTGACCAGTAACTCAGCACCTGGAATAAAACCAGCTCATTGTTAGGCTTACAGTTGATGAGGGCCTTTTCTCCTATAACTGCCTCAAGAACAAAGAAAAATGAACAGGTTTGAAAAATAGAACTGAATAGAAAGTACACTATATATTCTGTAATATGGGAAGCAAACTAGGTAAACCATTTGGTTCAATTAAGACAAGCCAATATGGGAGCAACTTCATTATCCAATTTGGATCCCAAACCACAGTTTTATTTGCTGATATTCTCATGCTCTTAGCTCCTGGGAACACTAAATTAATCTCTCAGGTCCATATTCAATAAAAGCTCCATCCTGTTTTGGCAAGACTGAGGTTTCATTTTTATTTAGTTTATTTGATGAGGGTTTTGGTAGAGCAGAAGCAAAGCAGGGTGTTTAAACGAATACCTTAATACTCCTTCCTCATGGCCCACGACCCCATTTCTGCCCAGCCTGGGGCCATCAGTCCCTGCCCCAGTGATGCTGTAAGGATGCCGGTCTCCAGGCCTGCCCAGCCTGGTGGCCAACGTCCCGCCCTGACCTTGGCCCATCCCCATGAAGGTACCACCTGATGCCCTGGGGCACGGGCTCCCACCCAGCTGCCCCAGCGAGTCCCTGGCCCTCGCTGCACCTCGACCCTTGCAGAGTGTCACTTCTGAAGCATGCAGAGCTAGGAGAATCACAGCCAAAGCTGTTCATCTTACCCTCCACCCTCTGCAACACATCTGAAACACGATTTTCACTATTTCATTACTACAAAAAAAGGAAAACATAGAGTATTACTCTGTATTTATGGAAGAACAGTGATGGGCAAAGAAATGCAAAGTCCATAAAGCGTAGGGCCCAAGTCATTTCTGCACCCCAAAGCTCTTCGCTTCACGTGAGTCAAAGATTTCTGTCTGTGCAAGAGAAAACACTTTCTTTCCCTGGGTTCGTACTCGCCCACTCCCCCTCCTGCGTGTCTCCATTCCTATTCTCCATGCCCCATATGGCTCCCAGCATGGAGCACAGCAGCTGCTCCAGCACCAGGATCGAGCAACCCAGCAAAGCCGAGGGCTGGGACCTAGCAGCACCCAGCAACCGCCCGCAAAAATCAGCGGGTGGGTGTCCCAAACCTGCGCACAAACCCTGCTGGAGATGAGATGTGGGAGGAGACCTCCATTGCGGGGAGGACAGGAGCTAGACAAGGATTTTCTTGTCGAATTTTGTTCCTCTCTAAATTTTTCTTTTTTTGTTGTTTTTTTGCTTATTTCAAAGAGAACAGAGAGAATGGCAGATGGAGGTTAAAATTAAAAGAACAGGTTTGTCACAAAAAGCTTGCAGTTTTATGACACACTACAAACCAATTACTCACATAGGTGAAAACATGGGATGACAATGACCAGTTTTATTTAAATAAAAAAGAGATGGTAAAAAAAAGGCAGAGCAGTGAGCCTGTTTATTCCTTCTTTTTTTTAAATTAGAAGCTGTGTTTCATCCGTACCAGCTGAGATTACAACAAAGCTTTAGTGATGACTTCAGTATCACCACTGACCTGTGAGAATCCTATCCCAGAAAACAGGATTTTAGTTATTAAATGGAGTATTAACTTTCACAGATTACAACTAGGCAGCTGAGAAGCTGAACAAAATAGTCATTTAGAAGAAATCCTAGGGTTTCTTAATGGTCAACAGAAAAACATTGGCCATAAGTGATGACAAAATAACCATCAGCTAACATGTGCCAAAATCAGGCAGGACAGTTGAAAACTGGAGGCCATCTACAAGAAGAAATGAGTGAAGCTGGCCGACCAGCTGGACAGAGCTTTATTTACAGAAAATACAAAATCAAGTTATAAAAAAGGCAAGTCCTGCGTGCCCTGACTGTTGAATCTGCAAGAGCCCTCTGTATAAATACTTTCTCCTTATCTCAGGAGCTCAGTTGGCATCACATTATTCACACCTTTACTCCTCGCTCCATAGGGATCGCTCCAGAAAGCTGGCCAACGCTTAAGGCATCTAAAGGACAGAGGGGACATAGCGGAGGACAGGCAGTTGAGGAGATAGAGAGAGACGGCACGGGAGTGTGAACGGGCATCTTCTCCGATTCCCCCTAAATCTCATCACTTCCCACCAGGGCTCTGATGAAATCTTCTAAAAACCAACAAAGCTACAGCAGTGCCGGTGGGGAGGCACATCTTCAAGAGGAAGATGCAGAGGTGGTGCAAATGCACCACTGCGCGTGACACGGAGTGAATAAAACCCAGCAGGTCCCGTGAAAAGCTCATACACCTTTGCGGTGAGCGTCATATAACGTACACAGAGAAGAGCCGTATCTATTGATCGCAATTTCTTGCTGTGCCGTGTCTAATTTGGAGCATCTTTGCCTTGGCTCACAGTCCAAGCCCTGTGTATATCTGTGGAGCACTTTGAGTATTTACGGTTCTTTGTAATTAGTTAATAGCAATGAGATAGATCTTTTTGAGGAGCAGGCTGCTGTGACTGAGCAGTTTTTAAACACAGAGAAATACACGCAAAGAATTTGCTTGCAGCTATTCAACACAGTATTCAAACACAGCAAGTTTGGGAAATGCTGTTTAAACAGTGGAAGTGAATCACTTTTAACCAGCTGTTGATGAATCGATAGAACATCAACTTTATATTAATAATATTAAAAAATAATGATCACTGGACTGATGGGCCATGAATAGGTGATTACCGAGTATTGCAAGAATACGTTTCAGTGATGAACATTAGATTAATAGAGGAAAAAAGTTAATAAGCACAAAGAAGGATAAAATTGCTTATGAAGATAAATGATGGCTTCCTTTCCAATGGCAAACACAATGTTGCAAGAAATACAGGATACTTAGCATAAATATTACAAATATACATGACAATTGGCGTCTATTCTCAAACAGATACCCAGACCTGACTCTGCTGTATCCCCTCCTTATACAGCCTCAGTGAAAAGCTCACAAGGTCAGCCCCTATTTAAACCACACTCTTTCTATGCAGCTAGGAGGCACAGGAAAATTTTCTTCTGTCACCTTCAAGACCTCCCTGTCCCTCTCTTAACCAGCAACATCTCAGTCACGCTCTCTTTTGCATTACGCCCGGGTGGAGCAAATAGACAGAACAGGAACACCACAACCATCTCTGCAGCCTTCTATCAGCATGGTGTTCCTCCCTGCCACGTTCAGCTGCTGTAAAACCACCACATAAGCCTGGTAAGAAATCTCCGTATTAGCTGAGAACCCAGCTTTCCTCCTCCCCTTCAGACAGTCCGTCCAAAGTGCCTGATCTTCCAGCGTGCCAAACACCATCATAACCGTACCATCACGGCTGGGAGTGCTCAGCCCTGGGAAAACCATGTTTTCACATTGTGTTTACATGCCTAACCCCCCACAGAGACCCAGGTACTTGGCTTTAGACACTGACAACTGAAAAGTGACTTCAAATGAACAACTAGCTTGGGGGGAAAAAATACCTAAGGATTTTGTCGCCAGTTTTAGAAGAGTGAGCTGACTGTAAAGGCATTGCCTAAGAACAAAATAATTGCTAGGAGAAAGCAGGAGGATAAATGTGAGACTCCAGCAATGTTGATGACAAACAAGGTAACAGGGCAGGCTTTTAAGACTTCAACTACAAAATTAAATAGAGTAGCTTAACGAACTGGAAAAAGGATGGAGGTAAATGAGTGGAATACTAGGAATAAGGGTTTGGTGGGAAGATCTGGGTAAGGAAGCTGTGGCTGCGGAGCGGGTGGGCAGCTCGGTCAAGCAGGGGGCCGGGCACTGCATGGCTGAAGGGTCAGCACTTCAAATCAGAAGCTGGTCCTGTCAAGGAAGCACTGAATTTCTGCACATCTTTCTTTTAGCTATATTGTGCCCTTACCCCATGTAACTATTAAATGTGGAATCAAAAAGATTGAAGCATACGAAACATTTACACACGCACACATACACGTGTATGTAATTTGTCCTATGGTTAGAAAATGTCTCAGAGCTTCAAAACCAAATCTTCACAAAGCATTTTAAAATTCACAAAACGTAGACTCACTTTGTCACGTGAAACGCCTCGGGACAGAAAATAACACAGGAAAAACAGCTTGAGGTAAATATTTTCCAAGTATGAAACATGCCAGAACTGGGGAAATGTCTTAATCTCCAGTGATGGAAGTACACCAAGTGAAACACTTTGATATTAAAACAACTAATGTTTTTAGGACAGAACAAGTTTCCCAGTAGTGTATTAATGCAAACTTATGCGCTTTGAAATGGGAAGTGATTAAAAATACACAAAATAAAACCAAAGCGTAGGGAGGCTTTTTTGATGGTAAGATCAAATTAGGAGTAATTTTTATTGCACTTGGAGGGAAAACTGTATTAACATCCATTAAATCTATAGTAAACTGATTACCAACGATTGCTGTAGTTTAAATATGCACTTTGCCGACTTCCGAAAAGTGCACATCAAAAATTAATCCAAAACGCCCTTGGAGAGCCTGGGCACAACGCCTTAGCGATGGATGGACGGATGGAGAGTTTTACACCTGGAGCCTGCTGACGTGGTCACCGCTGGATAGTGGCCACAGTGGACGAGTAAGTCGCCCGTCCATACACACCCAGACTGCCTAAAGCAACCTGGTTGCGATGCAGCATAGAGGAGGCCCACACGTCTGTATCATGCCCTTCATCGCAATAACTGAGCACTTGCAGAATTTCCTTAAATAAAAGGAAAAGTACATGTCCGGCAGAGACACACGCAGGCAGGATAGAGCACAAACCCCTTGCAGGCTGTGGCATTTTGGGCTACAGAAAGCAAGGAGGTTGTGGCACCGGATCGCCTCAGGAGCACCACTGGGCACACGTGCCCTAAGGCGGCCCAGCTTCACCCAACCTCCCCTGGCGGGGAGCACCCCAACCCAGCCCCATCACAGTACTGAGGTAGCAAATACATTCTTTAGCATGTGACTTGACTTGTGGTATGTTAAGCATCAAAGAGAAGAAACTTTGGAGATTTGCAAATACAGTACAAACCCTGCCAATACTCCTTCTTGATGAAACTGTGTCTCAGTAAGAGAGAGAAATGGCTTAAATAAAACAGGCATCTCTGGGTGCATGGGAGATCAGCTAAGGCGAGCTCTGCATTCTACATATCCTTTATCATGTAAGTCTCGCAGTGACCCATACCCTTTATCAAAATAATATCCCTCTCTTAAAGCCGTCAGAGCTTTACCCACAAAAAGTCCACTAAGCTGAAAGACGAATCCTTTAGCATGGAAATTTTCATTTGACCTCACTGTTACCTGTGTGCAGAACTAACATGGAACAATTTCCCAAGACACACTTAAAGGCAAAAATATACTTTTCCATACAGTTGTAGATGGACTTCACATAAAACACCTCCTTGTATACTTTCATCACATTTAACCAGTTGCATCACACTGTTTAAATGCAGGTTACGGATCAATGCAGCCAAACAATATGAGACTGAAAATTTCAATGTCACAATTAATATTTAATCAATTTGCAGCGACTTGTTCTTCAGCAGCCACTTAAAATGCAGGGAACAGGTAGAGTCTTAAACTGCTGAAAGAATAATTACCACTCTGACTGGGTCCTGAACATACTGCCACTCTGCTGTATTTTTCTGACAAATATATATAGACATTTTCACAGATTCTGTGACATTTTCTTTTCTTTTATTAAATACTCTGTGTGGGCAAGAAAAGAAAAAAGGTTGCAGTATAATTTATGATATCACTTAATATCAATACTACAATACAAATGAAGGCATTTTAAAAGAAAGTTGCAATGTTTTTTCCAGTTAAGTTCCCCTTTTGTGTTATCCGTAAGTCATATTTTTGATATTCACAAGGCAAATTAATGGTTTTCCTTTCTGAAAGAGAAGGGGAATTCAAAGCACTGTCAACTAAAAGATTAAGAAACAACGATGACGCATTTTAAAATTATGAGATTAAATAATTAAAGACTAAAATTAAGAGTCCCTACTACAACAAGGAAAAGTCTGAGATAGGACATGTAGAAGAGATGGTAGGTAAGTAAAGATCTGAACACACGCACGTGCTTTACCATACACCTAAGAATACAAGAGACAAGCTAACAGTTTATAAATGTAATTCAAAAAAAAAAAAAAAAAAATATGTTAATGGTAGCAATCCACACAGCAGCCGTGCCTTGGTACTGCAGAAGTTCCAGCCATTTTGTAAAGGTGCATCAAGGAAAAGTAAAAAGAAGGGGAACAGAGATGACAGTCAAAAGTAAGCTTTTATGACTGGAGAGGCGGTCACAGGCTAGAATTCTCCAGCTTGGAAGTGAAATGGCTGTTAGGAAAGCGGTCAATAAAATCATGGAACAGCACAGAGAAGATGAATACGTGACAATTATTCCCACAACAAAAGATAAAGAGAAAACAACTTGAACAATCCTATACAGTTCAGCACACACCTTTTATTTTAAGTGGTGCTGCTGCAGTGAGTCAGGCTGAATCAACTTAACATGCATTAAATAAAGGTTTGCAGCTGCATTCTGCATGAACGCGATGAACAACTGGGGTGCACGCAAATTCTTTATTCTAGATCCTTGCCTGACTCCTCCTCATTGGGCTGAGAGATGGGCCATCAGTAGGACATTGTAGGCTGAGTCCTTAAATCACGACAGCAGTCAGCTATATTTTGAGAGTATTTCCATATTCGCTGCAGCAGGCAATATATGGACAATATGGTATTTAAATGGGCGTGTTCTCTCCGTACAGGCATATTGAGATACAATGCCAAGACGAAGTGCGGATACCCAGTTATACAATCTCACCTGCGGGCTAGTTGTGTCTGCGCAACGCTTCACAAGATGCAAAAGCATAATTTTAGATTTGGTAGAGACTCAGTTTTACATTAGGTAACACAGCTTTAAACTGACTTAGCGCTAGAGCCCTAAGAGCAACCCTGGTATTGATATTGGATGTTCCCATCTGAATTTGATTTAAAAATGCGTGGGTTCCACACAGTGATGAAACTGTTTGGTAGTTATTTACTACTGTTCGTAATTGGTGCTGACTGGGGACAAGTGTTAATGTATGAAGTAAAGGGTTGAGAAACATCGATACCAATCAGTGAATTAAAAGAATGCCATTAACTGAATTTTAATTCTAATATTTCAACCACTGCTAATCTTTAGAAAATCCATTTTCAATCGTGTCTTGCCATCTTGTCCTGGGCAACTTTTAAGCTAAGAATTTGATCATTTACACTACCCATAAGCTAAAAAAACATTAAAGAAAATTGTCTGGGTCACACGTATTGGGCAACTGATTTGCGCACACACCCAGGCATCAACATACATGTATTTTCAACAGACTGTAAAACTACCCATTTCTCTGATTTTGTGAGGTTTTGCACACACTGAATTTATGAATTAATAAGGCCAGTTTGCCAGTCTATGAGCGATATACCTGAAAGGAAAGAACAGACATAATAGCATATTTATTGGTATACTAATGCCTAAAGGTTGATCTTTTCGCATCAGTTAGAGAAAAACGTATGTATTCTCTGGGAGACCAAAAAAAAGAAAAATCATTTTCATTTAAGTACTTGGAATTTACCCTGTTCTCAGAATTGTTTTGCCAAATAACTGACTTTAACAAAAACATTTAGCAGAGGAGCAGAAGAGATACTGAATGGAAGAGATGCAGTGCACTTTGCAAACTTCTCCTCCAGGGAAAATGACATCATGTCTTGACTGCTCTCAGTCAGACACCCTCATACGCTGGACAATTCAGACGAAATGGATTCTGTGTTGTCATTTTCCATTCAGAAGTTGCTGCTATTTTGCCGGATGACTGCGTGCTACCCATTAGTGCTCTCCATCTGCTTCAAAGTTCTCAGCTGGCATGCTAATGATGTCTATCAAAATAATACCAAGATGGGATTGTCAGATACAAGTTTATACTTGCACTGACTCCGTAATGACCTCATTTCTAATCCACTTGCCTGACCACAAAGCTAATATCCAGGCTGTTGACACAAGCTAGCATTGCACTTGGGCACAGGATTCAGACTTTATGGACTATTCTCTCTGTTTCCTTTGCAGTCCAACCACAGTCAGATCATCAGACCAGAAGACTTTTAAACTTCAAGAAAGCAAAGCCTTTAAGTAATTTTCCCCCAGCAAATAAAATTGCACAAACACTGGAAATAAATTAGATAACCTCTTGTGGAAAACCCAGATGCCAATTCTGGCCAGTGTAAGGAAGGCAAGGAAGAGGACAAACACGCAGTCTTTCCTACGGGCTCTCTCCTCACTTTAGAGTGGAGAGAGACAGTGTTCAAACAACTGCTTATGCCTTGCCCTTACCTTGTACAAAAGTGTCAACATTTGAAGTCATTCTGTTCTGGTAACTTCACCTTTTCCTCCATCTCTGTAATCAGCCTGGAGCTCGTGTAGTGCTTTGGGATATGTACCTGCTATGGTAGATGCCTGACGGGCAGATGTCAGAGCCAGAAAGGAAGGCTGCCCATGCTGCATTTCTTTGGAACAGGGCTCTTCTGTTTCTAATTTCTAATAATTTCTGATAAGTCACTGGCTCTGTAGCTCATTGTGTGAATGATCTGTATTAACTACAGTTTGAAACACATGTATAAAATGAAGAAATCAGCCTTGGAAGCTTTTAAAACAAAGAAACAGATTCCCACCTGCATCCTAAATCTGAAGATTAACTGAATTAATACAAGAAGGCTCTAAGATAAGGTTTGCACTGTCAGTTCATCAACTACTGCATACTGCGATAGCCTGGGTGGTTATCTGTTAGGATGAAATACAATTATTAAGTAGTTCCAAATGAGTTGGAACAAGCAGTGACAGTCAGAAAGTAACAAAACGCTCAGTTGTCATCAATCGTACTCAGAAGCGACAACAACTTCCTCTCCTTTCTTATCTCAGCAGCATGATTCCTAGCATTACTTCTACAGAGCTAATGCTGAGAAAGTATCAGCTTCTTTGTATCACCCACTTGGGAAGTCCAGCATTGAGGTGCTTGCATTTGCTCTTGCTTTTTTTCTTTTTCTTTTGACAGAGGGATGCAATTCACTGCCATGGGGGAAAAGAAAAAAGAAAAACAAACAAAACACCCAACCCCTCCCCCCAACTAAACAAAAAAAAGCCCACAGAAAACCAAACCAGACAACCCCAGAATTAAACTGTAATTAAACCAATGCACCTTTTCCAACTTGTAGAAGCTCTTCTATCTTCATGGGGCAATTGAAATACAATTTAAATGCCTCTGAAAGAACAGCAAGCCTGTCAGCTCTAATGCATTATGCAAGAAGCCAGACTTCACCTAATGCAATAACAGCATCCTGAACAGTACCAAATCTCCCTGTCTCCATCTCTCTACTACCTCATTCTTCACTTTCCCACTTAAAATAGGCCTCTGGGGTTTTTTTTCTTTTTAAAGATGTTTGATATGACCATGCAATCCAGGTAACGCATGATCGTTTCATATTTATATGGATTACAAATTAATACAGAGCTAGGGCACTTCTGGGAACCCCACTGCATAATCTGTAGCGTATGTAACGTCAAGCATTTTAAGATCTAAAAAGCTAAATAAAGGTCAGCCTCAGGAGTCTGCATCACTTGCAACATTAAAACGGAACTTATCCCACTCTTAAAGCTTCCTCGAACAAAGTGGAAGAAAGGAAAGCTGCAGCACTAAGCAAACATTTCATCCTTTAAAGAAGAGAGTAAAAATAGCTCTTTTTACTCTACAAAAATAAGCACTACGGTTTGCTGTATTTGGTATGGCGTAGATTTGAACACACAGTAGGCATGGTGGTGTTGGGTTGACGGTTGGACTAGATGATCCTAGAGGTCTTTTCCAACCTTAATGATTCTACATAAACCTCTGCTGGTTTATGAACAAGGAGGAGCCATAGCACCTACGTGTTAGCATGACAGGAAAGTAACCACAGAGATATTTAGGACTTAAAACCCCGAGAAAATCTGAGACTACAGTGGACAAAAATCACTGGCCAACAGCTTCCGATTTGTACGACCAACCACAGATTCATCAAAGAATTAAAAACGTGGATAAGACGGACTTGTTTGGCTCTTCCAAACCAAGCAATCTCAGTACGTCAAACCCAGTGGTGACTCGCCCTTCTCCACAGACATCGGCCCTTGGTCAATCATGACATGAGACATCCTGAGGCCCAGCCCAGTCACCAGCATCTGCAAGAGCAGGAAGCCCACCCTCTTCTCAGGCACCACCATGCAGTACGGGAGGATCATCGTCCAGCTATAACACAGACTGGGTCCTTGACACTGCAGGCTTATAAAGATAGGGATGCAAGTTGTATTATTATCCATTAATTTCTATGAGGAGAGATTACAGGTACACTAGAAAACTATCACACCTACCAACATTTTAAAATGAAGGACACATTTGAAGTCAGTTAAATATGTTGGTTCCAGTGAGGGTTTTGGAAAATGGCTGGGGAAAACTACATGTATCCTGCCAAAACATGGAAGGGATCCTTCCCAACCAGAAAGATAGATCTGGCAGGTATGAAGCATTTACATATCTCATAGCAAAACGCAGAATGCTTTTCTTAAACTATTTTAAAAAGAAATAAAATACTTATTTCAAATACCCTTTTTATGAGCATGTGCTATGGTCCAGATTACACAACACTGCTGCCATTAAAAACAAAGCCTAGTCTAAAAAAAAAAAAATTCACGATGGTTTCAAATAAGAAATAGATGACTAGGAGCATTTTCTTCGTTAAGTAACAAATTGCTTCTCAGAGATGGATATTTTAAGATAGAGCACAAGTGGTCGACCCTCAGCTGGTGTAAATTATCACTGTAGCAGGGAGCTCTATTTTTACCAGCTGAAGATTTGCCCCTAAGCATCTGTCAGTGAAGCGGGCCAGGGAACCACAGACATGTGTATGGAAAGGCATTGATTCTAAATAATGACAAGAGACTTACAACATGTTGGACAATTACGGGGACGAGGGATTTGCAAAGGATGAGGAAAGTCACAGTAAGTAAAGAAACAAGCAGGAGAGCAGAACAGCAAGACTGATAACTCTCTAGGTACAGCGATACTGCACTGAAATCTGTGTTGCAACCCTCCCTTCTAAACGCTGCGCTGCAGATCCCGTATATTAATTGTGCATAAGCATCTGGGCTGAGTCAGCACCCCTGGTTCCTCCCTATAGCAGTCAGCGGGAGCTGGTGAATGCACTGCTGAAATCAAAACAATGGTTATTCTGAACAGTAGGATAAAACATTTACAGACAAAGATTTTAAGATAGTAATTTTCATGTGCATCTTGGCTCAACAAGTCTAGCCAGCATATCCAAAACTGCCTCCTTGACGTCTGGATAGCGCGTCCCCCTGCTCCGTACGCCGTGCTTGACTGGCTTCTGCCTGCGTGGCACCAGGCGTTGTGCAATCTGGCTGAAGGCTGGAAATCAGCCCGTCCCTGTTAATAACCGAGGCGCTCTCCCGTAGATCTGGACTTGCTTACTGGGGGGTGGCCATCCTGAGCCAGTGTTTTGTTTTCTGCTTATTTTTCCCACCACCTTTGTTGGTGTAGCCCAATACAGTCATGCGCTAAAGAAGCCACGAAGCCTGCACTTGATATGGTGTTAATAGACTGTAACAGAGCAGCTTCAAAATCAGCACATGCGTAGGAAAGAGTACTTGAGAGATCAGCCAGCTACAGTTTTAAACAAAATACCTTCCTCAGCATTACGTGTAATGTTTCAGTAAGTTCGGAAGACAAGAGAAGAGGATGAGCATCACCCACGTAAGCAGTATCTTTTTGCATCGTGAAAGCTTACCTTTTCCTACGCTGACAGCAGAAATGCTGCTGACAATAACCATCCTGTGGCTTCATTCGCAGGAAAACAAGAGACTGAAGCTGTCGCATGGTATTTGCAGACATGCACCACACCAACCTAGCTAGGCAACGCTGCCTTTTAAACGGCAAATAATAAATTTATTATTATAAATAATATAAACTTTCATTGCTTGGAATACGTCACTTGTTAGATACAAAAGCCATTAAAATGAGTAGCCCAACTACTGTTAAAGAACAACTTCTAATTACGTGCCATAATCAGTAGCCTTGATTCACAGGTGATAGATGACATGATACTGAAGATGACACTAGTGACTGTGTGGCAGTAGTCAGTCACACACCTGACACACGATGGATATGCCACCTCTAAGCGTCTTTACATTAAGTCTGGGTACCTTTCTAAATGGCCACTTATGCTCAAAAAGCAGTGGCAAACATAAAAATCTGTGGAGGGAGGTGATTTGGGCTTAAATTCAGAGCAGATAGTTCTGTCAAGGAAACAGTATGAAAACGATGAAAACTAGCAGAAGCAGATTATTTAGTTTATACTGTGCTGGATTCACTGCTACCACTTTTAACAGGCTTTATCCTTCATGTAACTAAATTTATGCTAATCTCTTCAAGACTTCCAGAAATCAAAGCCAGAGAAACTCATGATTTTCATCATTTCAAAACTTACTCTACAATATCCTACATTAATGCCTTTTTCTATTTTCATTTTTATTTTAATTCCCCCATGAAAGACGATTTCAGCCTACTACAGTAAATACTGTAGGGTATTTACTCTGGACGTCAAAGCGCTGGCGGTACTTCCATTTCATTGTAAAAGGCCAAGATAACAAATACAGATTTATTATTAAATGTCCCACCTTTCACACTATGCAAATTCACCCAGCCTGCAGCCTACTTTTGGCAGTCCTCTTTCCCAAGGGCCCTTTAGGAAGAGGCTATCAGCCAGATTAATTATTTTAACAATAGCAGCCTTTTCCTAGTGCCATTTTTTCTGTCACCATTATATGACATAAAGCAGGGGGGAGGCAGAATAAATTTATCCAGCCTGTAATATATCTCAGTCCAAAGCTTCCCAGAAGCACTACATTCAACGTGCAAGTACAAAGCCGTCAGCCCCATGTGACTAGTTACAGGGGACAAGAGAGAGCATCGCGGGTCCCTGCTTCTGGAAGGGGCCGCATGGTCCATCTAGCTGGCAAGGTTGACCACCATAAGACGACAGATAGGACAGCTGTTAAAAACCCAGAACTAAAATAACTTTCTCCTGCCTGTCATCATTCCTTACGATACATTAGCTTTCAAATGGAAAATGTGGCAACTCATAAATCCTTTGATGTTCAATAACTTACGTACGGTTCATTTACTGGTCCTGCTCTCTTGACAGGTACTTGACAGGATTATAATTGTAGCGGCACGTGATTTCTGTGCAGCACGTAACGAAGGGACACATACTGACCTTCCCACGCATCTCACGTGGGAGCCCTGGCCCTCCAGGAGTGAGCAATGCAGTTGTACAGCACTGCCTGCCTGCTCTGGGTCGTCCCGGGGGCAGGACAGCCTGGGGCCAGTAAGTCCACCCAGGAACTGGCCCAGCATTCGTGTAGCTCCTGTGCAGCTGGAGGAGCTGCTGTGCTGCTGCCATCGTGTCTCGGGGCGTGAAAAAGAAGGCTTAGGGATCCCTATCACCTCCTACAGACACAGATCTAAACTGGATGTGTTTACTGGGAAAACAAAGTAAGTATGGACAGTGTTTATAAAAATGTAAAAATTAGGGTTTTTCTTACTCCGATAACACCTGAAGTCAGCAGCCTGTAGTGGGTAGGATAAGACAAAACCAAGGATTCCCTAACTCCTCATTTTATTTTTTTTTCACAACTCAGATCTGCATGGAATGAGAAGGAATCATTCCTCTTCCAACCTGAGTCACCCTGGGTGTCAGGACCTGCCCTTCCGCTGGGGTGACCACAGCCTCACAGCTCCTAATTCCAAATTCAGTCTTTTTTGCAGATGCTGGTCCCAAAGATACAAAACAAGGCAGGCACTGGAGATTAGTTCATGTGAACGGGCTGTACTGTATGTTTTATTTAACAGAAAACATAAAGCAATTGGCACTCTGCAGCCTACTCTGTAATGTTTACAAAATGATAATAACCCCAAAGAAATGCCAACAGGAACTTAGCAGAAGTTAAACAAATCACCTTCAAAGTGGCACTCTGACACAATGGTGTCAAAACACATTTCCTTTCCCACTGGAACAATCCTATTATTTCATATCAGCAAACGGAGGGGAGAAAAGCAGTTTTAAACCTATGAGAAAACGGCAAATTTACAGCGAGACGAGAGTGGCTGGTGAGCTCACAGAACTTCTTGGGGTGAAGTTGGGCTTCTTCACGGAAGAGCTTCTGAAGGCAAGGGGTGTTTGACAGACAAAAGACTACAGGATTATCCCAGAGGATCGCACCCATGTCAGTGTAAATCCGTGAAAAGACAATGTCATCTCCGTGACTCCAACGGGCGCCAGATCATAATCCCTCCCACGAAATGAAAAAAATCTGATGCCCCTACGATCTGCCCCTCCTCAATACCAACAGACAAACAAACAAGAGTGAGCAAAAGAAATTATTTTCCCACTACTCCGAGAATGGCCAGTGTCACCTTACACGGGTATCAACACTTAGATAAGAAAGCCTGACATGGCATCAGGCACTGAAGTGAGGAGGAAGCGGTTACGCAGAACCTGAGCTACTGTGCAATATTCTTATTTTCTTACAGAAAGTCTGGTGTGTTTTTGTACGTCCCTTGCCAAATGTTGGCAATTTTTATGCTTTTATGATTACCTATCAGCCATATGTTTTGCAGCACTTAGTCTCTCTAAATTGAGATATGATGCTAGTATTATGTAAGAGTACCACAAGAGACAGGGCATATATCAAACATGCAAATGACAATCAGGTGTGGCTCCCCCAAGCTGAAAGACATTTGAAAGGTAAGAGTGACCTCAAATTTAGCCTGCCATCTTACACAGAATTTGTACGCTTATCAGATACCGGTTTATTAATTCCGCAAAGATTGCATATTAAGATGCAAGAGGTTAAGTGCCTTTTGTACACAAACTGATACACATCCTCACAGGCAAATGAGAACATCTGATTAGGAGAGGGACCTGGCTAAGCTCTAGCAGTCAGGAGAGCGTACCCATCCAACAACACAACCTAGATTTCCAACTCAATGCTTTATTTCACTACCATGTTTCCTCAAAAGAGGCAATGCTTATGGAGCAAAAGGCAAATGTTTAAAGGAAAAAAGATGTCAAACGTCTCTTTCACAAAGAAAAAAAATCAAGGGCCACTTCCCCCTGCACTTCACATCCATGGGAACCACTTGCCAGCTCTCCCCCCATGTCTCCCTATGGTGTGAATGGTTCAGATGTCGGCTGAACACAACAGCATGTCCATAGACTTCAGTGCTGGTTGAGGTTGGGGTGGAGAAGCGGGTGGTTCAACCCGTAATACTTACATAGAGAAACTCAGGAATCAAAGGAATTTAAGAAGTCTTTGAACAGGATTTTAGGACAAAGCTTATGAAACCAGGGGGTCCAGGACCTAAAGACCTGATAAATCTCTCCCAGCTGTACCTTCCTGTGCAAGCAGAGGTCCAGCACAATGAATCCTGAAGCAGCCATAAACGGAAAGTCCAGTGACTACAAGCTGAGTATGTCTAACACTACCAGCAAGAAGAAATGGGCTCTGTCAGTGAGATTACCGTAATTTCTTATTACAGAAGTCCAGCACAGCATGCCTTAACTTAAAGCAGGAGGGAAGAAGCTTAAGATATCTCTGGCTCTCTGTACATTAGCAAGTAGTGAGGATGCTAGCAGCAGATCTGTAGTGCAAAGATCCTGCTAGTGCTGAAAACCTGACATTTGATTCTTACGTATCTCAGGGGTTAGGAGGGGGTCTGCTTTAGCACTGTAGATGAACACCCACTAATGGTGGGAGCACATTAGGTATGCACCTGGAGCACAACTCCTAATTTAGTTTCACGCAGTTTGTGTATGCCAAGCCTGCTCTGCAACACGAAACAGGGGAGATTTGCTTCAAAGCACGATCCTAAAGCACCAGCGCGCACAAATCTTCTGTTGGCATGAAAGGAGCTAGCGAAGCGTACCTGTGTGGTGCAGGCTGCTGGCTGCAGAAATAATGCAGTCAGACATACAATGGGTGCACTCTGGAAAACAACAGAATGAGCAGTGAACCAAGGTATTGATAAAAAGCTGAACAGTATTCAACACCGAGACGGTGTCTTAGCCAAGAACCAGTGACACTTGACACCTGGAGTTACAACAAGTTCCCTTACCCAGGCATAAAAGAAATGTGTGCCAGCTACAAAAAAAATAGCCTGTTGGCGAGTGTTAATGTTTAAGGGTGACTGTGGTAGCGGGAACCTATATGTGCACGCAGCCATAGCCACGCTGGTTTACATACATGAACAAACAAATGCATGAATGCACAGGCAAAGTAAAAGACCCCCTGAACAAGTGACAGCAATAGTTATGCATTCAGCTACGTTTTAGTTGCACTTTACAAAAAGAGCTGAATATAGAGAAAACAGAGCAAATACAAACCATAATCTGGCAGCTCATGCGGGAGCACGTTCTTTTACGTAACATGCTAAAAACATGACAAAATTATGTATTTCTGTTTTCTTTACTTTCCAAGACTACTTCCTTCTCTGTGTCTCAAATTAATTCGTAACAATGTTTTGCCTTGGACCAGGAGGGAGAAGAGTCTCCCTTGGGCACCCACCAAAGTCCTCCGGCCCTCGGCTGGGAGAAGTTCACCCAGCTCTGGCCTTCCCTGGCTTCTCCTGCACCAGACAGCACAGTATTTCTGGAACACAGGGCTCTGCCCTAAAGCATTGCCTAGCTCCTAAAAACCTAAGAGCTTTTGACACCTACCTGTAATCTTAACAAACAACAAACCACTAACATGCCACAATTTTGGATATTTAGTAGACCTTTGTTTTTATTAACCTATGTAAAAGATCGGTGAAATGGCACTATGGCATTCCTAAGATGAGAGCGCAAACAACTACCTGAAGTGCTGCTTATGTTGAAGAATGTCTCTCAAATCTCAACAGACTCAATAACTAGCTAGAGATGCAGTTGTCACGTGGCTAGGGAGATTATTCAGAACTATGTTGAACTTACAATTATCCCCAAAATTTAAAGAGGGGAAAAAAGAACAGGTACTTGATTTACCTGTCTGGAACAGAGCATCACTGAGTCCCTTGTATTACAAAAGTTATTGGAAAACATCAGGCCAATTACTAAGACAAAACTCCAATAACAAACTTGTACTGTATAACCATCGAAGGTCAAGGTGTGCAGAACTCCTTCATCGCTTCCTCTTTGTAGTACACCGGAGGAAATCTGAGGCAACTGCAAGTGGGGATGGTGAGGGGGTAGAAGGAGAGGATGAGGGTCAATGGGACCATCAGCTCTTCATTCTCCTAAGAGAAAGGGAAGTCTGGGAGCTGGAAACCCCAATGCGGACGCTTCTGGCATCCCAGCCAAAGCCTTGCTGACACGGGAATGCTGTGCACAGCGGGCTCTGACATGTCTACTTACTGCTAATAACGATCGTGTCCTTAATACACGATATTGATTTTCCTCTTCTGTTTGCTAAAACTTCTAACTCTTGGATATCTCTGGTTTTATTGAGGGTTCCTAAGAGTTCCTGGAGCTGAACTGGCCGATTTCCTAAGAAAGCCGTACACGGATGTGGGCACCTTACTTGTCTCTAGAGGCATCTCAGCTCAGTAATTAGGCTGCCACCTTTCACTTCCTTCTGGTTCCAAACAATGCATCTGCAGGCTCGCTCTGAAGCACAGCAGCCATTTAACCACACACAAAGGGATTTCTTCCTTCCCAAAGGAAAACAAGTCAGATTTGTGAATTTCCTTGGAAAAAAAAGGTATAATTACCAGCCATTAGTAGCACATCCTCCCCCCACAAAAGGTTGAACACTAACATTCCTTAAAGGGTTTCCTGAGCCTTTTTCGCTTGGTAAAAATATCTGACAAGGGTGGAAAAAAAACCCTCCACAACGTAAGCAGCATGGAGTCCTTTTGCTGCATAATACATTTCTTATTTTGGTAATAATGAAAGGAAAGTTGGGCGCTTTCTAAAGCAGTTTGTTCCAGATTGCTAGCTCCCACTGTACAAAAATAATGACCCCTTTCCCCACCCCATCAAAACAGTAGCATGCAATCCCGGCGGCACAATATCCCATTGTAGTGCTCTGAATGCCGTATTGGCAGAGGAACTGGTGCGAAGGAGGGAGCACAATCGCCTCTTTGCCCTCCTACTGCTGCCAGTGCCAGTTCAGGGAAACATGACTCACAGCCGCTGCCAATATGTTGATTTGAGGGAACGATGAAAGAGGCCACGCTAAGATAAATGCATGGACAAATGCCGCTCTCCAGCCTCACCTCCTTTTAGCTACTGATGGAACTTGGGAGAGAAAGTCTCTTCTGATGGAGATAAACCGCAGACACACGCTGCTGAGCAGGACAGTCCGCTTCAGCAGCGTTGCGTTCTCTGTTAAGAGGCACACCTGGGCTCGGCTGCTTCAAAAAATAACAAATCTCCTTTTTCTCATGATCCTGGAGTATAAAACAGAATCTTGCTTTGCACACAGAGAAAACCTCATTATTTTTAACCTGTATTTCAACTCTCCCGGCTTTTTTGCCTTCTATCGCCACCTTCCTGTTCTCTGTCCTCCTGCCTTTACGGGATGAGTAGATGGACGGGTTTAAAAGTCTCTCACGATCCACATTCAGCAACTATGATGCCACCCTGAAGATTCATAAATAAGCTGAAGCCGCCTTGCAAAAACAGAGCGCACACTACACAGGAATGGAGGGACATAGCAACCCAAAGCAAAATTATACACACCCAATTCCTCTGTTCCATGAATAACACATCCTACCACTGAGGATGCAATTAAAAAAGCAACCTTCATGCTCAGGTTATTCATTTAAAGTAAAGCAAATGAACTGACAAACACTATTTGTATTTCTAAATGCCTCAGCCACTTCCAAGGCTTCCCACCTAGGACAACGTGCCCAGCAAGCCCCTGTGATGCAGAAGGCAGAATTCCATCTCCAGAGGAGTCTCATGGCACAACTTGCCGGGTGAAGGCCAGAGAAAACACCCAGGCCGAGCGGTGCACAGGGTGCTGCAGGCCTTGCAGGTGGCCCACCGCGTTCCTACTTGGACTGCAGCCCCGTGACTACTGCAGCTGCTGTTCCCCTGACTCCTACTTGCTGCCCTTGCATGTAAAGCCCAAGCTGATATTTCACCGTGCTTTTTTTGTTTCCCATGACTCTCCTGATACCACTTGCTTTTTTCACAAGCCGGCGATGGCAATAGCCGATCGCTTCCTGCAGGACTTGGTTGACGGTTCTGTTTTGTTTATGACTCCTTTCAATTTAGCCACATAATTATGTCCATTTGCAGTGCAGAAACGAATTCCAAGAAGAAAGTGACTCACATTCACTAAGGCTGTTTGTACAGAATTTGACAATGTTGTACTCCATCCAGAAAGGACTCTGTGTCCGTGTTTGTGGCAAGGCTGGATGGAATCATGACAATGATGAGATAAGTGTGTAAACTGAGATGTACCTACCTCCACCTCCACCACATGACCAGGAGCACATAGAAGGCCAACGATGAGAAACCACTACTTTCCTTAGGTACCACAGCAAAACCTTTCATGGCTCGCCACAGAATTACAACCATATTTAAAAAAAGGGGGGAGGGGTGGTTTTTGTTTGCTTGTGGGTTTGTTTATAAATTAGGAGGATGCTATATTTTGCAGGACAGTGGAGATCATCTGATACCCATACAAAATGTGTTGCAACATTAAACGGGTTTCATACCTGACAAAATGCACATTCCAATTTTTCTGGAATTCTTTGCAGAAATTATTGGGAGATTTTCACTCCAAAAGAGCTATGACAATTTATTCCTATAGTCTTGTACCAAACAGCACGATTATGATTATTTAAGTTGGATCCAGGATAATACAGTACATAGTTTTAAAGTTGTCAATACGTACACCACAACCACACATCTGGATAGGCAAAGCGGTGGTTATGCATAACCCAAGCAAGGAGATGACACAAAGAAGGAACCTAAAAAACTAAAATGCTGGCATGAACTTCATCCGCAGTCACGGAATCCAACGGCACGTTCCCCTGAACCACAGGCTTTTGCCGGTGCACCGACTGAAGAGCAATTTTGGGTGGTTGGAAGCCCCCAAGTTAGGAACAGTGTGAAAGCTTTTTTTTTTTTTTTAAAACAAAAAAAACCTCATAAGCTTATAACTTATCATCTCTTTACATTTATTTTGGAATATTTGCCTGTTCAAAGCTACATAGCTGACCCTGAGGTACCTCATAGAAAAATTAATATTGTTGTTCAAGAATTAGGTCAGAATCTGATATTTTGACCTCTGCACTAACTGCTGAGCAGTATGAGCAAAAGTCAGTATAACCTGAGGCTTGCATTATAGGGTCGGCACCTCTTTACTGTGAAATATTCCAACTGACCCCGAGGGGATTCAAGCTTTTACTGGGTATTCCTTCTCTCACACAAACTGCCTCCCCTCCCACTGACAACAACAGATAATATTTCCATCAGCAAAAAACATTCCCCAGTTTAAAAAGATGATGTCCTTCTCACTCACGATCAGCAAGTGTCATCTCTGAGATGGTATCTTGTGCTCTGGCAAACACAGCAACTGTTTCTGTATTGAAGTGGCAAGCAAAATCTGTATCTGGTGCTGACTTTAGTTAGAAAAGTGTTCTGGTCTTCAAAAAAAAAAAAAAGAATCTCATTTTCAAAATCACCCAAGTAACACTAAAGCTGTGTCCTGTTGACTGTCAATAGCAACTAAATCTTTAGAAGATGACACAGTGATAAAATTGTTGAAGAAGCAGAAAGGAAAAAAATGGTTTCACAGATTGAACGTGGCTATTTGCATTTTTTCATAACACATGTAAAAAAAGCAATATTGAAGGCACAGTACTATGCACAGAACATTGTCCAAAAAAATAAAAAAATCTCAAACGAATACGACATTGCTTTTGCTACATGAAATGAAAACCAGTTGTGCTGACCTGAGCTCTGGACCTGGTTATATTTTGACTAATAGTGCTGCTAGACTGAAGGAGAACTGACAGCTTTCCTTTCCTAAAACTTTTGGAACCACCAAGTTCATATAGTCAGGTTAAATGTGTCTTACAAGGCTACACTGAAAAATGTGGTTTTCCTCTGCTCATTCTTGCATCTGCCAGAGAGCAGGAGATAGATAGCAAATTGGATTGTAAAGCTGCACCACCGATAACCACCTCACTTTATTTATTCCTCCCCAAAAGACTAATTTGTTCATTTTCCCAAAATCTTGATTTATTACTTCCAGCAATCTGGATGGGAATTAATTGGAAGAAAAAGCAAGAGCTGTCCAAACAGAAGCCTGACACAAGAGCTACTGCCTGAAAAGCGAAGCTAGACTGAGAGCTGGAAAAGGTCACATCTTTTTATTTCTGCAGGCAATTAACCATCAGAGTGACTTATTCAGGGTTTCGATCCATTCTTCAAGTAGAAAGACGGAATAACTTTCTCAATTTAATATTGATAGGCAATTTTGCTATTGAGTTAATGCAACTTGAAACTAATTTTCAAATACCTCACCCACCTGAACTGTGGATTTGGCTCAGGAATCACAGGATGAATTTCCACTGTTCCTCCTGGGCAGGGCAGCAGAGCGACCAGGCTCCTCGTCTGTATGCACGCACCACCGAGACGCTCGCAAGAGCTGAGCACCTTGTCATGCCACAAAACCGGGGCCGACCTGGTGAACCAGAACCGATGTGTTCGATAGCACTCTGGAGAAAGAGAGCTCTCCTGGGGCAGTACAGCAGACGTTACAGCCAAATGGCATGAACCTCCTAGGGTATAAAGCTCAATAATGTATTTTAGCGGGTAGAAAGTGTCAATATCTTTTCTTTTTCCTCTACACTTCTGTTTACAAAACTATCGGGAAATAGATTTTTTTTTTTTAATGTCGTCTTCTCACAAAACCTATGGTGTATGACGAAGTGATACTACTAAACCATTAGAAGAACCATGAAGTAATATATAGTCACAAATAGCACTGAGTCACAAAGCGCTAGTATTTCTCAAATATCCCTTCCAGCAACATGCAACATTAAAAAAAATTAAAAATAAAAAAAAAATCAGAATTTTCAACACCACTGCTAGCAGCTGCAGGTCAGCTCACCAATCTGAATTAAGTGTATTAAATTCAGTGTCGCTTCTAATAGTTTGGAGACCGCTACCCAAAAAGGCAGAGGGACTAGAGGAGAAAAGGAGCGAACAGCTAAATGAGGCACATGCTTGGTGCTTGTGACAGCAACATCACCAGCCCCAACAGCTTCACATAGCCAGACGGCTTTGTGCTATTGCATGAAGACAACTTACTACTCAGAAGTATGACAAATAAAAAACGATACCGTGAATAAAGGCAATTTAAATATGCATTTATTTTAAAAATAAAAGAAAGCCTCAATTGCTCTGTTTTCAGAAAACAGCGTATTGAAATAGTACCATAAGCTTCACAAAATGATGCAAAGACAAATGGAGCTCTGCTTTCTCTTGCCATCAGTGAAACAGAGGAAAAAATGGCTGGGGGGTGGGGGGGGAACCTTTAGCAAGTGTTAAGCTCCAATAGAAAGCATTACTGCTTTTAAGTTTTGAAAGAAAGCCAACCAATTCACTTAGTCTTTTCTAGTAATAGGCATTTACCCACGTCAGCTGTGCCAGCCTTTTGTTTAGTACAGAATTATTGCCTGTACGTCTCGAAAATTGAGCCTGTCATACGGACATATTTTTTTTAAACAAAAGCCCACACCAATTTAATAAATGCAGGCATCTCAGAGATAATCATAACCTTGCACGGAGCAATCAGACACAGGAACGTGGTCATTTTATGGAGCACTGAATCAAACGCACATGCATCCAGCTTCTCCCCCCCTTCCCTCCACCAACAGCACCTTGACATCGCTGAAATACGGATGGAGCAAAATGCAGTCAGCTCAAATATGGGTATCAACATTTCACTCAGACGCCAAGAATTTCATATACCAGATCAGTTTCATACATAGCAGTAAAAAATATATATAGCACATGCTCAACTAGCTTAAAGCCATGGGGGTCCCTCTAAAGCTGCAGGTTAGTTTTACACCTGATCTTGAAACAGGAAAGGTTATTTGAATGCAAAGGTACAAAGACACTTGCCATGATGCAGATGGACGATGACTTGAATACAGCTAGTCGTATTAAGCATGTGACAATACATACAAACACACACAGGTATTTGCATATTCTTTTTTTTTTTTAATATGGAGATAAAATATTGTCTGGTACAGGAAGAGAATATAAAGATGAGACTGCAACTGAGTTCACTTATTAATATTTTGGAGATGATCATCAAAGTACAAGCAAATACTTCTTGCTCAGAGAGGCCAATAAAAATCAGTGGAGAGCACTGACAGCACCTCTCAATTATGCAGCCATTACCAGGTACATTTTACTTTTATTAGCTTTAACTTGTAGGAGCTTTGGTGTAGCACATTTTATGGACTGGTGAAAACAATTTTCTACACCAAAATAACAAAAGGAACAACAAGCAAAAAGAAACCCAGCACCAGCTAATGAGTTGTTCTCTATGCAGAATACAGCTGCAGTTTTCTGCTCGCTTCTTCACACAGATACATTATTCCTTAGGTTTATTAACCAGAGGGAAGAAAACATTTTCTTCTGCTGCTATTTTCTATTTAATCATCTATTTTCAAGCACTCCGTGAAGTTCTCAGGTACCTCAAGCTAACAGAGTTTAGGCCCAGTAACGTCTTAACTACATGACGCTGAGTGTTTTTGACAAGCTCTCTTACAATTATTTTTGTTCTAATGCTTGTGTTTGCTGAAGTCTTTGATGGGAGATTAATTTACCTTTGCCCTAAAATCCCATAATAAATGAAAGAAAACAGAAACGTAGTGTCAATTTGTGTCCAAATCTGCTTACAAAAGAGAATTAGCTCAGGCCTTTGCCCAGCCAAGCACTTAATCATGTGCATAGTTTTTATTACGTCAGTATTCCCACTGATGTCAATGAACAACTGAAGCTATGATCGTCAAGTTATACACACGCCTGAGTGCTTTCCTGGATCAGGGCCTAAGAGAATTCACAACACGTTGCAGTGACTCAGGACAGATAGTCCAGGGAAAGTCTCTCGGGACAGATGTCAGGAGAAAGCTTAGCACACAGCCTGATGCTCCCTTACAGATAACAAGAAGTCCTGCATAATAAAACAGATGACAAACTTGAATTACATTTATAAGATAAAAAAACAGCGTTATGCTGGCCTGAGTCGATGAAGTACCATCCAAAATTCAGGCAATTAATTGATGATTAGAGTAGTGCCAATTAATTAAATAAAACCATGACAGATACAAAAATTGTGTTCTTTATTGCATTTCTGCATAACCAAATGTTCCCTTACCCTGTTTTATATAGTCCAGGGGAACACACTGACATCTCTAATTCCCAAAGTAACTTGTGCCTTCCTAGTACAGCCTCACTGCTTAGAGAAGAGCTCACCTGGATGAGCAGCAAATGAAGATGTCTGGGGCATCTCAAGGTAACAGGCTAATTTATGTAAAGGACTTTCAGGCCATTGAGCACTTGCCGGCAAAAAAAAGTGGCTTCTGTTGACTCTCTTGAAGTCTACATGTGCTGGTCAGCAACCAAGCTTTGTAAAAAGCACCAGTGAGATTGCATCCTGAATCTGGAGACGAGGAAGCCAGGATGACTTGGGAGACTTTTCATGAATGCTTTCATGAAAAGCTTTCACACTGACAAAGTTTTGGTTTTACATAGCAGAGACCAGACTGAGAGCTTCTGCAAAGGAAAGACATTTTTATCTGTTTTACGGAGTTGAAAGCAGGCTTAGGCAGCCAGAGAAAAGGATTTAATTATCGCTTTGTCAACCATATCCTGTCCACAGCGAGAGCTGCCTACTTTGAAGACTGCGGTTGCTGCCACTTGTTCTCCCCCAGCAAACAGGAGGGGAAGATAAGGTGTGTTTGGATTCTTTTTGCTGGAGAGGATATTGTTTTTCTTCTGCTTGTTTTATAAACTCCAGCTCTGTTACATCTCTTGGTCATTATTCAGCCAAGTGAAAACCAAATAAATATTTCCTGTTTTCTGCACAAGTCAGTGACTGCAGTGTCGGAATAATTTGTATTGTTCTTCTCTGAATTCCCTTTAATTTGCAGTATGTAGTGTGTGTGCACACATACACACACTGTATGTATCTTTATACATTATATATACTACTTACATATATGATTTGCAATATTGTGCATGCAACCTCTAGATTTTTCCTCAGAATCTCTGCTCTCCGACACCCTTTTTAAACAACAAATTTTAACAGTAAGTCATTATTACTAGAACACAGAAAAAAATACAACTTTAATTCCAGACACATGCTTAAACTCATCCTGCTACCATTAATTTTTCATGCTGACCGGCACCTAAACCTATACCTACATGAGAAGTTGGTGGGTTTTCTCCAGTTTTAAATATCTCGTTCTATGTTTAGCTTTTGCAGAACAAACATATGAAAGCCTTGTGTAACTGTTTGCAAATGCCAAACCTTGCTTTGAAGATAAAGCATGAAAAATCTTCTGCTTGGTACCAAACTTCATCCGTCTTGTACCATTATTCTTGGCTTGATGACAGTAGCAGCTTCAAACCTTTGGGAGACCAGCAGAATGATAACAAACCCTTCCCAAGCTTCATGCTTAGTAAAATAAACCCAGAGTGTCACAATACACAGCACAGTCCCTGCAGAACAAATCCTTTAGTCTTTTTGTGCCAGTGGCTTCTTGTTTATAC
>VYZW01051773.1:107099-195891 GCA_013401315.1 Balaeniceps rex
TACCCAGCAAGTATAAAAATACATAAAATACACTCAGCCCTTCTCATTTCTAAACAAAGACTTCCATTTTTTGTCTCTTCTCTCCAGACTTGAACATTTTACTTAGGAAATGACAAGATGCTACAAATAATTTGTTTCCAGTTCTTGAATTGTCTTGCCCTGAGGCTAATTATATTAATAGACTTCCCTGGGTTTAATCAGTATTTTGTCTAACCCCAGTTGATCGTTAAAATTTCATTTAATCTGATCACTAAAGTACATATTTTGAGTCCAGTCCAGATGAAGGAATTGCAAGTGTACAATTACCACTGAGTGGATCAGCCACTAAATTTAACTAAGGCCAGGGCATTTTTCACTCCTAAATTTAATTTCAGTATCTCAACTCCATTAGCGTGGATTGCAGAATCTTCCTCCTCATTTAACTGACAGCAACAATCAATCACAAGCTCTTATTTTGCGTATCAGAGACCCTAATTCTCAATCCGTGTCACTCAGCAGTCACAGGTGGCTCTTCCCTACACAAAACTCTCTGTCTATCTTTGAGCCTCGCTGGTAGGTAACAGCAAACGTCTTGGTGCAGACATAGCTTCATACTAGCAGTAAGTTATTTTGTCAATAAAGCCATTTCACCGAAGGAAATAAACTTCTGCCAGTAAAAGAACTGTTTTGCTTCTACGGTTGTGTTTGTAATAGGGCTTTTACTACCAAGTTTTTCTAGCAAAGCCTCTAAAAGTGCATCAGTCTTGAAGTAGCTGAACCTCCCATATGGTTTCTGACGAGCCATGCTTTCAGGTGAGTTATTGGGCTGATAGCTATGGAGGCCCAAGGGGGAATTTTTGCAAGCCCAAAGCTCTCGGCAAACATAACTCCACAGCTCCTTTACCGTGCCCGCAGGGACGTATTAACTCCGTTTTGGAGAAGTGTTATGTGAAGGCATGAGCAAACACACTTCCCCGTTTATATGAAGTGCAGCTACTTGTGGGGACTCGCTGCAGAGCCATACATCCTGCAATTCCCAGCAGGTGAGAATAATGGTATGGCAAGAAGCAATACCGTAGCTAAAACAAAGGCCTGAAAACATGGCAAACATGGATTAACCCAATTCTTTCGCAGGAAATGATAGCATAAGTGCATACACGCATTCAGCCAAAACAACAGCAAAAGCCAAGCCTAAATTTTCTGTATATATTAAAACCAAAATCAAGCAACAAAACCAACCACATCTGCACTGTTTTATGATATAATCCTGTACTTTACATAGACCTAGACAAAGCCCCAGAAATGGGCTTACTACACAGAACTGAGAATATTTTTATAATACAACTGGACAAATCCCTGCTGAGTTGTAGACACACCTATGTATAACGTAAATTCATACGAGAGCGCCTTCCTCCTTCCATGAGCTCATACACACAAGGCTACAAAGCAGTATAGTGTCAGAGATGCTTTGGGTAGACCCTTTCCACTGGATGAATTTGGCTGTAACAACATAAACCAGCCACAGCTAATCCTGTCATTGGCCGCACCCAGGGAATCGCATTAGTCTGAACTCCATCGTCTCCTTCAGCCGTGCAGCTCCATTAGACCGAATCCTCATTTCAACAGGAATCCTTCACAGTTAACGGCGTTGTGGCTACTTGCAGGAACTGGGCTTTGCATACTGCCTGTATATGTACAATTTCCTCACCGGTATAAATACGCCCAAGTGCACACAAAGACCTTTTACCTCCTGAAGACAAGTAATTAAATCCATCACATTTCATAAAAGCCACTTATAACAAGCTGCAGCGTGGAGGTCATTACCAGAGCTTCCTTCTTCCTCCAGCAGACTTCTCTACCAAAAACCACGTTTGGTACTTTTGCTACAAATGTTGGCGATACCTCTGCTCCCCATACAGTACAATAACTTGTAGCTTTAACACTACAGCGCCAGCTTCCCAATTTACCTATGTGCTGATTTATCAGCAGCTGCTATAGGACAAACTTCAAACCCTCAGACCTCTACCCCAATATGGAACCAAATTAAAAAAACTTAGCGACTGCTGCGTACAAGGCATTTATTGGAAAAGTTCAAGTGTTCATGTTTGGTTTTTTTGCATAAGGCCAATTCCACTAAAACAAAACAAAACCAAACCAAACAACAAAAAAAACCCAAAAAACCCCTTTCATTTAATTGGCACTTCTGTCTGCATGACGATTTATAACGTACTGTGTCTTGGTATGTTTAAAACAACAACAACTGTTTTTCTGGTTGTGCCTAAATACTACCTCTAGTATTGTATTACAAAGCTACTTCTTGAAAACCAGGCTTTTCCTTGATTTCTCAATGAATTTCCGTTTTGCCTAATACGATTAACCTATGAGGAGTCAACTCCATGTGACTTGCTATCATCGATACAAAATTAAGGCAGTAAAATTTTCCAGTGAAAAATTTTCTAACCGCAAAGTGAAAACGCTTCTTATAGGTTAATGAAGGTTCTTCAGTGCTGACGCTGCTTACAGTATCTTCTATTTAACTTCTGTTGTTAGAATTGCTCAATAATTATTCTCATACGGTAGTGGCCATCTATTTCTATGTTATTAACTGTTATCTCCACCTCAAAAGAAATCAGTGCTGGATACAAAGCCTGACACCGGATAACTTCTAGAACCGTGACTTCCTCTCCTTATGTCCCACTTCCTTATAATGCACGAAAAACAGCTAACATCTTTGTGATAAAAGGAATTTACTCGCAGAATCTCTGCTGCTTGTGACTACTGAGGGACTGATTTTGCATGATGCTGAGTGCTCCTGTCTAGGTGCAGGATTACTTCAACTCCCATTTCTTAATTTAGTTTAGATGGAAACTTCATTCTGATGCTTAGTTAAATCTTTAATAAACCGCCGCTAGGTACTGAATCTTGTGTAACTCAGATGTTTACAAGGCCTGGTTTACATACAGTTGTGCTAGAGGCTTTAGGTTAAACTGAGAATATATAAAATTGAAATAATTGTTTCTATTTCCAAGATTTTTCTTTAATCATACAATATTTTAATAATTTGCTTACAGCCTGTCTGGGTTTGTTTATCTGGAAGAAAGCAGCTTGCATGAGTAAGAGAATTTGATTCAAAAAAATACATTCCCTGTAGATGTCTCCAATATGTAGAATATTTTGGTCACTGATGTTTTTCAAAAAGGCTGTGTTTCTCGTTCTACGCTGAAGCCATAATAAAATTCCTTAGGGGAAAAGGTTATTCGATGTATGAACATCTTCGGATTTTATTCCTTTAAATATTTTGTTGCAGATCTGAATTCCTCTGGCCATTTTTGTTTGCACGAATCTTTCCCACCAAGTATTAGTCAAGTATTATTTCTGTTAAATATTTTTGATGAGCAGAATTCTCGTAGCTGGCATAGGGGCTCAGAAACAAAACGAAGCTGATTTGGAAGCATTCATGTTATCTAAAGTCTGTAGCTCAGCTGCTTATCCAAACTTCCATTATAAACTTTGGCTTGCTTGTAAATCTTAGAAAAGATCTTTTCATTAAACCACCAACCATTAAAAGGAAAATTCAGTAAGGAAAAAACTGGTTTGAAATGAAATTTTTTTTAAAAAAAAAAGAAGCAGCTGTTATTCAACCTATTAGCACTTTAGGAACTAGATTTCTAGATACAATTAAAGGCAATTAAACTCCAAAGCTCCAGAACCGCACTCCGACGACAAGAGACTGTGGCAGAAGAAAAATCAAGGATGAAATCAGAGCTCTGTTGAAACTGCTGATGTTCTGCGTGCCTTTTGCTTTTAAAGCACACAAATGGTAACTGCACTGAGAGAAACTGTGCTGCTTGTGATTCAACAGCATGTATGTGAGAGGGGAATCAAGCAGCTGCATTTTCCATATTCTGTAACTGCTAATCAAAAGCAGAGAGCTGGTATAATTTCCAGACAAAACTACTGTTTCATCCTCTCTCTCTGTAAATCAAATCTTCACATGTAGTCCTTCAGACCCTACCCACTTCTCGACAACTTAATCAGATTTTCAGATTTCAGCACCAGGCAATTTCTGTTCCTGCCAGGGAATAGAACCTTATGCCATGCCCTCTACGCAGCCCACTCTGTTGCTGTTATTTCCTGCACAGTTAGCGTTCGGTTGCACATCCTTTCATGAGTCGAGAGCCCCTGTTTAATTAACAGCATCCTCAGTCAGAGATTACCCAGTGATACAAAAGGGAAATGTCTCCATGGACGTTTGGACAGAGAGATGCATCTGCAGAAAGATCTCCCTCCATTGAAGACCTCGCCTGTAACTCTATACCTGGGGCAGGGTATATTTAGCCACTGTTCCACTCAAGAGTTTTTGAAACATGTCTTTCTAACTTGCTTCCAGGTACAGTCTCATCATCTTGTTTTAAATATTACAGCTCAACTCAACTAGCTTATTAAAAAGACACTGCGATCTTCTATAAAAAAGGAACGTCTTCGTGATTGACAAGGAAGGGTGGCGTTCACATGAATGCTCGAGTCAAGCTGCTTGAAGAAGAAACTTGCTCTATACCTGCACAGAGACCTCTGCAAAGGAAAAGAGGTTCAAGACAGAGGATCGAATAAGCTGAAGGTGGAGAGGAAAATGGAATACAAGAGTGCCACGTGCAGCACCTTTAGAGGCTGATGATTTCAAGAGTTTTCTGTTCTGTTGATAACTGATCTCCAGTCTGTTTCTCTCACTCAATTCCTTTCCAAAAAATACACTTGAGCTCTGCCTCTTTTTAGCCTTCTTTCTTTAAGCAGGAAAACCAGCACCCCAGTGTTAATACCATTTCCCAATAAGGAACTGAGTAACAAGCAAAGCGCAATTAGGGAAGACATGCTATCAGGACATTTTACATTCTTGATAAAGCGACATATAAACTTTGCATAAAGTTCATATCATCAGGGCCATAGCGTGAACCACTGCATCATTTACTTATCTTCAGCTGCTGCAAATCCTGAGCCGGAGGATGGAAGTAGAACAGCACCAACTCCCGCGTTTCTGTGTCAGGCGTTGTCTTAGGAAGCCACTGTTCTGCAGGTACTCTTTCCAAGACATCTTTATTTGATGTTAAACAATTAAGAACAGAAAGACAAGGAGTTGTGCAAACCAGCAGCAGTAATTCAGTGGCAGCAGATGTGTATCTTCCTTCAATTATCAGACATGTACATGGCAAGACAGATTATTCAGAGTCGTAGCTATGCCTTCTGCATAGCTTTAGAAACCTTCAGATTTCCCGTTTCATATTTCCTGGGCTTTGACAGTTAACAACAATCTCTCTTTCTCCAAGAAAAAAGATCTGATGATTCAGAGATGCACAATTAGATTGAAATATTCCAGGTTAGGGAATTAAAATAAAATAGCCTGTGTATTAAATGTGACGAGGTTGTCAGGGTTTTCCTCCCAGATTTATGGAAACAGATGAAACGTTACATAAATTCCTCACTGATAATTGAGGTTAAGCTCTACTGCAGGTCATCAATTTAGAACATTTTACTATTCTGACCTAAGATTAACTTATAAATACAAGTACTCTCTTCCATAATTTACAGCTGTTGGAGGAAAGAATAAATTAGAGCTTATTTTTTAAAAATAAGATTCATAAAATTGAAGAAATGTAAACTTGGAAAGGATTTGAAAGGTCTTCAACGAAGTGTAATGGAGAAGAAATACTTCAGTAAAACAAATACGCATGCTGTTGGAAATACTGTTTCTACTTCTCAATGCTGCACTCCAATTTTACAATACCCACACTATCCCTACTGCACTGCAAAAAAGCAAACAAATTTTGAGGGCACTGTCTGATTTAGTTACTACTGGAAAATTGCATTAGGCACAGATCCCAAAATAATAACTATTCTGCTCCTTGGCTTTTAAACAAAACATACTCATTTGCAAACACTCTCTATGCCATGCCTGCTAGCCCACAGTTTATTCTAAAGCACAGCAAAAAGACTACATTGATACTACTGCAGATAAACAAAGTGAAAGATCAAGATATGTTAAGTCATCTCTTTCATCACTGAAATAAAGTCATACACAGCTACAGAAGTAAAAATGGTTCAGCCTTTAAATATACCAAGAAAAAGATGAAAATATTTGGAAGTAGATTGTAATACTTCATAGGGAAAGATCAGGCTAGCAGGAGGTCGCGTGATTTGTTTACATCCATCTTCCTACCTAGCTGGTGCTTTAACTGCGTAACATGTGCTGAAAGAGGTTAATGGACGGTTAGTGGTCATTCCTGCTGCGTAATTTGGACAACAGGATGACATGAGGTTTTTCATTAATAGAAACATGAGGGCCAGCTTTCTAGGATTAGACAAATTGGATTTTACCTCTCAAACATGAAGTGTACTGTCAAACGTAATTTGTTCTTCCAAGAAACATGTCATAGATAAAGGAATGGAACTGTAAATAGATTATAAGCCATACTTAAACTGATTATAGGTTAATGCATGATCCTAACCAAAGACATGTAGTGGTGTGGGCTGCATATCATTGAACTGAGCTCCTGGTTTAGAGTGATTTCACAAGCGATTTTCAAGAGGCAAGACCAACCACAAAGCAACTTTCTAAAAGAAAGAGAGAAATGCACTAAAAATGCAACCACACTAAGTATAAATAATTTGGCAGGTTGGGTGTAGGTAAATAAAGTGACATCGACAGAAATCCGTAATTGAAGGTGCTTCACACGGCACTTCAAACCACTTCAAAGTAGTAACTGTTTTGATTCTAGCTAGGAGTAAGTAAATATAGTTGTAGAAAGAGTAGAGAAACAAATACATCGAAGCAATAAAATTGTACCAGCGTTATTAATTGCTGCTTACTGGACTTTTTTTGTGGCTTAGCTGTTCCCCAATAAAACCTAAATAACTGCTACAATTGCACAAGGTGCGCTTTGCCTCCACATCTTCATCAGGCTTTGCCAGACGCTATTCAGAGAAGCCGTCTCTCCTGCTTCCCATCCCCTGCTCCCTGCCTGGCCCTGCGGGCTCCGTAGTGCTCCGTGCCAACGCGCACGCCCGCATGGCTGCACAGCAAAAGGAGCCGGGGAACCGATCTGACTGCAACGACCCTAAGGGGGAAAAGCACATCTGGTTTTCAGCTCTGCGAGTTCCCTAGCGCAGGGTATCCCTTGGTGCACAAATGCTTCTGATGCTACAAGTGAGTCCTGGCACAAGGCTGAGAATATGGGGCCAAACTGAGTGGGCTAAGGTAGTGCTTCGTGCTGTGGGGCTGGTGCCAACTTACAACGTCCTGAATTTGAGTTTAGACCTCTGCCCCTCTTCTTGGCTCTCCATGGCTAGCTGGTGCTTGCAAGGACTGTAGAGCATTTCAAGAGAGGAAAAGTAATGTTAACCTAAAGGTTCATCCCGATGGTACGACCTCTCTTTCTGTTTTAAAGGAAAAGTGGGCTCCACTTTCCCCAATACAGCACATGGAGCTCACTTTTGGGGCTCTCTGACACACAACGTTTTGCATCGGGCCCTGCTACCACTGTTTTCATGTGTTTTACCCCTCCTGTCTGCTAGTCCTTAAAATTTAATGTCCTCTCATTGGTCTTTGGTTGCCTCTCCAAGACAATTGCAGTCAGATGCCAACGCTTCATTCCTACCAGCTGAGGCATGTGATCACCACCCATCTCTTCTTCTGTTCAGGAGAAAAAGTCACTTATAACAGAAGCCAGGCACATTAAAAAAATAAACAAAAACATTTCCCACATTTCTAAAGAAGTATATTTTAGACAGGACAGTTCATGCTTTGTAACAGGACTCCTACCTATAATATCTATAAAACCAAAGAATAGAAAAATATCTTTTAAATTTGAAAAAATCTATTTGTTTTAATACAAAACTATCTCTAGCAAAAAGCAGGTGATTTCCACTGATATCAACTATTTCAAAGGAGCAAGTAAATGGAAATATTTGCAACAGACTTAAATTAATGAGTTTAAATAGCTATTGCTTCTGAAATACATAAGTTTTCCTCCAAGTCTCCTTTGTGATACTGTTTGCTAAAACTGCTCATCAGAATTTTTTTGTTCACTTCATTCACTCCAGTCTCATGCTTAAGAAATAAAATTTATTCTACATGTAAACAGTCTCCAGAGCTTTTAATTAAGCTCCTAATATATATGTACAAAGAAATCAGAACAGACGCATCAAATTACACTGAAAACCAAACAAAAACAGTTGAATTATTAACAAGCCTGGCTGAGCTGTGCGTGCCCAGCCGGCGCGCTGCCCTCCCATCCCAGGGCTTGCAAAAGTGTTTTTAAACCCAGCATCAGCCGCTGCCCACATCACTCATCTCTGCATTTCAAGAAAGCTTTTCAAACACAATAAGCCATCGCATTTCTTTCCCAGCCATAGTTTCAAATATTAACGCTTTTGTTCTTCGTTTCTGTATTATTTTCTCTTAAGACACATACAATGTGACAAGTCAGACCATTTTTTCGCAACGTGACTACGTTTCTTTTTGTTATATCCGCTAATCAGTGGGAAGAGCAACTTGGGAAGGAGCGATTTGGGAAGTACAGAGCATACTCAAGTTGGCTTTTCACGCTAAGAACTTATTATTTGAAGTAAAATTAAAAGCAATCCAATCAACTCGCTGTGGGTGATGAGAATTTTAAAGAACACTGCCACATATCTCAAGAATAAGTAACACTGAAATACAGCTTTTTTTATTCTTTCCTTTGGTGATTTGCCTGTTGATTGCCCGTTCATTTCCCGGAGACATTTCTAAGCCCTCTACTTCCTAAACCCAAACAAAATCAATCCCCCTGCCAAACCGCAATCATGCACTGATGTGAGAGCAAAGAACTGCAGGCAGCAAAGGAAGCCTTATGCCTCTTGCCTACGCTCACAGTCCCAGCAAGAAAAGCATTTCTTTCCTCATTTCATTTTGGGGGTGGGCTTGCTCTGCCATCAAGGAAACTGGAAAATACGTGATGTACTGATAAGCATCCTATAAATAGATTTCGGCTTTACCCAAGAACTCTGATTGGTGGCAATTGATATAAATAAGCTCTAGCTTTAAAGCCTGTGACAAACAATGCTCTAAACCTACCTGGTTGTATAAACAAGTCTCCGTGGTACAAGTGAGCATGAAATCCACTCCTCTGCTCCCTCTGTCCAAAACCGAGCACATGGATTTCAATGAGAGCTTTGGCCGTGTGCCCTTTGCTTTTTTTTGTGCATGCTGCTGAAACCACGAAACCTATATTAACACATATATGGTGGTCCTTGACCCGTGGTGTTGCAATTCTCAAGCATAATCCCATATAGAAAGGCACAGAAAAACGTGCATTTCTTATCTTTCCTATTTCCAGCCCCCTTATTTTCAGCAGGTAGAACAACTGTACAACGTTCATCTGGCCAGACTGGATTATGTATTCAAGCAATTCAATTCTGTACTCCCAGGAGCAATCAACAATGTGCACCCAAGGGGAGAAAGAAAAATATCCATCTGTATCTACAGCAGGGTCCACTATTTTCACGCAAATAAAAGCACTCTCTCCTCATCTTTTTCCCTGGATTATAAGCAGGTTAGAACTCTAAGTCTCTCATATTTAACTGCAACTGAGACAACTTTATATCAAACAGCTTTATATCACATTTGACATTAGCTCCAAGAGTGAAGGAAAAGGCAATTTTTTCTTATACTCTAAATAATCCTGCAAATAATTTTGAATTTATCATCAGGATAAACTGCATGACTAACAGGCGCAGTTACTACTCAGGGGAAAGCTTCTGACAACACTTTTACATTCTCATCACTCATCTTAATTCTGGGCTACTTAATATAGAAATCTCTTTAAACGACGCTTTGTCTCCCAGTTCTGCAGTTCTGGGATCACACCTTTCCTGGATGTGCAAAACAAATACTTGGTCATTACAGGTTTTCTTCCAACAAGACTTCTGAAGCATATGCTAAGTGCTTTGATGAATCAGGCTCCATAAGCAGACAGGATAGCAATACATTTCCTTTAAATGGGATGTGCATGGTTCAGCCATCTAAACCCAGCTCAGACAATTCTGTATCTATGCTTGTCGGCTCTCATCACGAAGCAAGTTCACAGTGGATACTGTATGAAAGAGGAATCTTAAATAAGGGTGAGCAAACTGGTATGGGAGTGCTAGAGAGGTGCTCATGTTAGTGCTCCCTGACTCTATGGAGTTGCACAAACTCTTCAGTTTGCTTTCTGAGCTCTGGAACAAAGATAACTGAACAGAACCTGAATAATTATTCCAAACATTCAAACAGTTTACAAATATGAAATTTCCTAAAGCCAGCGTGGAGGCATCCACAGTGCCAGTAGCAGCACCTGATCTGGGGGCAGGGGCGAGGGAAGCTCACAACCCCACCACCTACAAGCATAAGGTCTCTTTTTGGTCCGCGCAGAGAGGCAGAGGCCTCTGGAGAACAACTCGTGGCTCCTCCATTAGGGTGGCACAGCCCACAACATGAGCACCAGCACCTCCACCGCACCTTCTCTTCCCCTGGCAGCACGACCAGCTGTGGGAGTCTCTTATAAACTTCCATTTTCCATATTGCCAAGAATAGCATCGTTGTAAAGAGCATAAAACTGTCTGACGGTAATTGGGTTTTGCCAGATGGCAGAAAGCTAACAGAGACTGTATAACATTTGTTTACAGCCTGATAAGTTTTACCTTGGCATTTGTAATTTGCCCAAAGAAGTTTTCAATTAAAGTAGAAAACATGGTACCCCCCTTTCAAATACATGGGCATTTAAATGCTCTTAATCAAGCCAGTATCTGATACCTAAAAAAACCATAAAGGGTTTCTTTTATTTACATAATTTGCAAGTCTCATATGGAAAAAATTGAATTAGCAATATCAAGTGATTATGCTTCCAGAGAACAAATCACTTTAAATATAAATCAAAAGGAAAAGCTAAGCATCATCAAAATATGACCAGACCTGAGCACAGCTTTCAAATTCTCCTTTTTTATTATGTAAGTAACAGCTAAATAATCCCACTCCTCCTCCCACCATTTGCAACTCTCCTGTCTCTAGCAGGATGTAAAAAATACAGTGTAAAAAAACTTAGTTCCCCCAATTGAAATACTGCTACAAATGTATCGTTGTCTTAAAAATGAGCTAGATCATATTAAATGTTGCCTACAACAATTTACAGCAGCAATAGTTCCTTTGAAACATGCAGAAGTGTCACCACTTTGACTGCGGTGGGAAACACGATGCAACGATTACAGTGTCAATTATGACGACTTGCAACCAAGGACAAATCTCACCCCTTTAACAGAATGAATGGTCACCATCTGCAAGGGCTTGATGTTCTCATAGCACCCAGGAGGAGTGAAAAACTTATTTTAGCTTAAACTACTGTAGTGCATACTAGCATAACTCTAACACTACCACCTCTACAGCAAAGATGTTTGGTTCGTACTGCTGAAAAGCAAAATGTGTGCGTAGACCATGAGAACAAAAGCTGACCTGTAGGCACTGACCAAAAGCAGGAGTGAATTTCCACACCAGCAGCCTCAGCTCCCAAAGCACTCCAGCGCCAGCGTCACCGCAGCAGACCATTCTGAAGGACAACATGAAAGCAACTCCAAAATAAATTCTCCTCCCCATTCAGCTAAAACCAAGCAAAACCAAACCTCTGCAGCAGTTCTGAAAATGGTGTTCCAGCACTGACTTGTAAAGCACACATGCCGAGACATAAACAACCTCCTCTCCTCCCCTTCCTCCTGCCACTCAGGCACTGACAACTCGCACGTTTACCCTGGTAGCAACAGTCCATGGCTGTGAAGACAGACTTTACCACTGTTAAAACCAAATAGATATAAATATTTCTGGAGAAAAAGGTGATATTCTCTCCTAAAAAAACCACAGTGTTGCCCGAGGTGCATGTAAACACAAGGAAAGAAAGGGGGGAAAGACTGGCGGGCTGCAGCTTGCGGCTTACTTCTGGGGATGGAAGCAGCAGCCTGGGCAGATCCCCGGAGCCGGTTTTGGGAGGAAGGGCAGAAAGGCATCTTTGTCCTTATCAAGACAAAACACAGCAAAACTGGACTAACTAGGTTAGCTTTCCTTCTCAAATCGCCAAATGCCCGTTTTGTGGTTTAGAATTTTTTACCAAAAATATACTGCAGAAAAACAAGTCCGTGTTGGCTTTGTTCTTTAACGTGCTGAAGGGAGCCTGGGTCTCAGCAAAAGCCAAAGCAAAACTCCCACCGCCCTCGGAGGGCTGGGATGCGCTGCCATGGCTCTATCAGCTATCCCGACACACACTAGTTTCTTCTATTTGTCTCAACACGCAGGGAACCATTCAAGGGGTCTGCTTTAGTTTACCTGAATTCATTTTTGTTGTTTTCTTTAAACATTTTAACAACATGCAAATTGCTACCATTATTTCTGAGATGAATGCGACTGCCTTTTCCCTTTGTATTGTGACCCTACCTAGCACGACCGTTCTGCTTCTGCCACTTCATCAGCAAACATCATTTTGAAGCCATTTATACAAAACTTTCACAACTACAGCATACAGTTTCTCATATAGATTTTTCTTCTGTTTTTCATTAATCTTGGAGGAAGGAGGTTAACTCAGAGCAGCAACAACAACAACAACAAAATCTTTGTGTAATTTCAGTTACGGCATTATCAATATTGGATGCATTTCAAAAGAGGAAAAAAGCGCTTGGGATGCAGTCGGTGCGGCTCCCCTGAACTACCAGAACCTTCCATCACAAAACTTCTTACAAAAATCACTGAGCTGGTAATGCTTTTTTCTGTATTTGGACACAGCAAAAAGGTCTCATTTCCTCTGACCTATTTTTTAAAAAATCCAATTATTTACCAGTTGCAATAAACTATAACGTGTAACACTGTCCTAGGACCAGGACTGGATAGAAGTTTCCTGCAAGAAAAGAAAAAATTCAGACCCAGAGCCCCTACATGTGGCCGAACCTCGCCAGATTCACAGCTTGCTGGAGAGGACCTAAGCCCAGCAGCTCACCTTTCTGTCTGCACATCACATCTGCTCTTCAGCACAGGTACTGACTATTGCAGGTACGGCAGAATTCAAACAACCCAGGTTATGACGTTAGTATTTGCAAGTTATACTGACACTTGTTTTAGAACTCCTCCTGGAAAAATGAGGAAAAAACATGTTCTTTTAACAGGTGTTACAGTGATTCACCATCACTAGAAGTCTAGTACCTGGAAACTGGTCTCCCCTGATGGGAATGAACCCAGACGCAGAGGCAGTGCACAACAGGGTAGAAAAATATCAGCTACCATCTAGGCCTGTTCCTAAATGGCACATTTGCAAGCTCATTCTAATTCCAAAAAACAACAAAGAAACTGGATACTGAAAAATACCGCAGCCAAGAACTCCCAGCCAAGGGTATTTCTTCTCCAAAGCAAGGTAATTGGGTTTTTATCCAAATTCCTGAAGTAAAACGACGTAACTCAGAAGCTCACAAACCTAAATCACATGGAATCCGCCTTTAAAAGACGAAACCTGCATTTTAATAGATTGCTGTAATTTACAATTACACGCTCTTTTTTTTCCTGCTTTCTTTGATGATTCAATCAAAATCGTTCTACTAACTAAAAATAGAGTGACGCTGAACCTTAGTGTAAGATCAGCACTGAATCTGCCCTTTCTGCACACTCTCTTTCTAGGACACGCCACAATCCCAGAGCACTGGTACGCCGTCAGTATTTCAGTAAGATCCTTGAAATTTTACGCTGGTTAATAATTCAATCTACACTTCAGGGGTATGAACTCAAGTTCATACTCAAGAGCGGGTACGTTCTGGAAACGTGTAATTCACCTACTTTCTTACACATCCCGTACGATGATTTCTGTACAACAGGAATGACACGTAGGTCCATGCACGGGATTTCTCAGCAGATCGATCTTCTCAAGGGGAACGAAGACCTGATTTTTATCATCAAAATACAAAATATGAAGGACATTGGACATTTACGTGCTAATAACCATAGAAAAGGCCACCCACATGCAGAAAGCAGCCCCTAGTTCTGTCTATATGCACCGCTAGTGCACATCAGCCATATCAAGGATGGGCTACAGCAATTTTACCCATTCGACTTCGTAGTGGTAGAAATGCTTCTCCTTGGGAAGGATGTATCCACGAAGCAGCTGATAGCCAGAAAAACCTTGCTAAATCAGGTGTAGCTGTGTATCAATCTTAACACACAGCAGTCTTTACCAGGAATACACCACACGTTATTCCAGTGAATCACCAAGGGTTGAAAAATGCATTAAGCAAACCTTTGGCCCTCAGAAAAATGTTCTTTTAGCACTGACATACAGATAACCATTTTGCTCCCACGTGCACATGCTTGTGTATCAGCGAGCGTCGCCGTGCCATCCACTTTGCAGGAACATCCCTGCGGATGGCTCATTAACACCCCAGGAGTGGAACAGAGTGTCTGAACTCCCTAGCGGCAACAGCTGATAATTTTGTTTGTTTAACTAGGATTAGGCTGGGAGGCGATGGAGCTGAGAAAGCCAGAGACAGGCAACTCCTGCTCAATACAGCTGTAAGGTTTTTTGTTACCACCACACAAATACTACCAAGGATGTATTTAAAAATGAAGTATTCATATGCCTTACTTGGTACCATAATCTGGTTTATAATTAAAAAGGAACGGTGGTTGGTTTGGTTTGGTTTCAGAAATATCCTACTGTATAAAAAAAAAAACTATTGGATTTTTAGATGCACTTGCCTCTACCCTATACATCCACAGCAGACCAGAGCAAAAGAAAAAAGTCTCATTTCTACTTGACACTTTGGAAAAATGGTAACATGGATAGAACATGAATATACTGGTATTATTACATTGGAAATAGCCATGGTTTCCTGATGCTTTATAGTTCACACGGACCCTTGGCTATTTCCATTTGTTCCCATTAGCTTCCTTATCTGTAGCTGACTCTTCTAAGTCCCACTTTCACGTTCCTAATAAAATGTTTCCCTGCGATACTGGTAGAGGTCTCTCTGCAGGACACCTGTGTCACTACAAGGCACAGCAGTACCTCTGCCATGGACATCGCGTCACTGGTGTGGCTGGGGTGTCCGACTGGCACAGACGTGCCTTGGGACGCAAGCAAACAGACTGAAAAGCCACAGTGATGAAACAAGGATTATTTATGGTAGGGGCTGTAATTATTTTACGATCAAAGTTTTAGCTCGGAGAGCCAAGTTTCTTCCCATCACTTTTTCTTAGACCTCTGTACTGGACAGCATACAAGTACGGATTAACAAACATTAGGCGAACGTGCAGTTTTACAGCCAAACATGCTTAGCTGCAAGACCGGGAAAGTGCTAATGTAATATGGAAGATAACGAACTTTGAAGCTGGAAGCTGTTCCAATGGAGTTTAAGCAAGCTTAAATAACTTCAGTATTAAAGAAAACTCTTTTTTTACGACTCCTCTAAATCTCAAAACCAAATCTCTTCAGTCACAAGCTCTGACCAAAGACAGTTTATACTTATTTAAACTTAATCACAAATTGCTCAGTTCCTGCCATTTGCCTAAGGGTTTCCAGGCAGGGTTTGACATCCACTGCAGCACACAGGCGGCCCCATCCAACACAGATAACAACTTGCCAGCGCCGATCACCCTCCGCTCCTCCCCAGCTATCCAGCACCCTGCCGTCCTGTCGCCAGTAAAACGCTTTTCCCTGCGGAGCTGAGTAGGGGGGCACTTTCACCCGCTTGAGAAGAAACTGGCGTGTCTGTCAGCCATGGTTACTTGCGATCTACACCTAATCCTTTTGCTTCGCAGTGGTCTCTTTTCTAAGCCTAAATGGTTTTGCTCGGTTCCACAAGGAGATACTGAACGAGCCATTTATATGCAGATAATAACAAATATCTCAAACCTTTGCAACTAATTAAAACCTAGCAGTTTTCTTCAACCAGTTATTTACAAGATAAGGGATGCCATGGAAAATCACCAAGCTGGATTCCGATAAAACGGGGAAATTTAAATCGTTTGTTCGAAACAATTGCAGAAAAATGTTTCTGCTTTGGCATTTTCACTTAAGCCTGTTGATTCCACATTTGAAGCTGGAGGGTATTACACTGCCATCAGATCTCTCCCTGGATGCACAGCTCCACACTACTGCTAAAATATATACTTTAATATTTATGAAATATTTCTAGATGAAGATTACTGCTCAGAAGGAAAGACTAGTATGACTCAGTTATTTAGTACCTTTACATTTTTCCAATGAAAGATTTTGAAATTCTTTCCAAACTGAGCGTTCATGACAGAGGCTGAATGCAGCATTTCTTATTTTTATGGAAAGCAACATTTTACTTACTAGTTTTTGTATTAGTATTGCACTTAGGAGCCCTACTCATGAAACAGGACTTTGCTCTTTTAGATACTGTACCAACACTGGAAAAAAAGGACTGTACTTTCCCAAATCTTTACGATCTTAGTTCAAGTCAAAAGGTAACATGTGGATATGAACACACAGGGGATGCAAGATAACAAACAGATAATATAGGATGTTGCTAGGCAATATTAACATCTTAGCATCACAAAAAGCATCTCCAGAATAACTTTGTATTGTCCCAACAATTTTTAGATTTTTTGCCAGCCACTGTAAAAATGCCATTTATCAGATTCAAGTGAGCTTTATCACAATTGACAGCGGGTGTGGGTTTGTGATAGCTGCGGCCGGACATGCTGTCCCAGCTGCATTCTCATCTCATTAGCGTTATTAGTTGTGAAGGCAGGAATAAGACATCCAGGTCCCTTATTACTGATGAGCAACGCAAATGTTGTCAAAAGGCTGCCGACACTGGGTACGGCCTCGTCACCGAGGCGAGCCGGCGACAGCACACCACCATCGCACCCAAGCGATGGCTGCCAACGGCACCAACCACAAGGCTCACCAGAAGTGGTACCTACCAGCTGAGAGATGCCTCTTTGCAACCCACCTCTCCTCCTGCCAGCCCTATCCCACGGCAGGGAAAAAGCAAGAGGAGGAATTTAAACCTTCAAGCTGAAACAGTGCAGAGGTGATTACAATCAACTACACTATCAGAGGAAATATTACCATAGCACTGAACTTCACATCTGCATGAAGCACATGCTCAGTTAAGTGATGAGTCCATGCCCTCCAGTGTGATACTTCAATCTCCCACCGCTGCAGTTTGAAAGCTCAGAGTGGCTTATGTATGGATTTAAAATAGTTTTGGAATATTATGTGTGCCTGAGAGCACACAAAGCTGTCTCTGTCAATCTCTCTTCAAAATCACACAAAAAGTCATACTAAAGGAGAAAAAAGAAAAAAAAAAAAAGATGTATGCAGGTTTACTCAAAAGCATCTTCAGCAGTAGCATTTAAAGCACAGCACAGCTTTACTGACACTCTCTGGTGTTCTCAGCAACTCAAATATCACGTATTTAATTGAGCAGTGTCTACCTTTTCAAATTTAAATGTCAGGTTTTAGAATCACATTTATAAAATGCCTTTGTGCTTCTTAAAATACAGAATTTCTTGTTACATACTTTGTACTGTGTACTTTGTCATGGAAGTATACAAACAAAAAATAAGATGTATGTTTTATAAACATAACAGAGAAAAACAAAAAACTAAGCAGCACAGAAAGCTAACTGAAACGGTCAGTGAGAAAAAAAAAAATAATTAAATCTTTTAGGCAATGATTCATAGCGAAAGCCTTGGACAAAGCCCTGTGCTTTCTACCATAGCCTGAATGTTAGTAAATAGTGAATCCGATGAACTACCCAGACAGAGCTAAGTTATACAGTGTATGACAAGCTTCTGAAAAAGCCCCAGTTCCCTAAGGATTAGAGGGTTGTAAATAAAATCACCGTCACCGATTTGGGCCATTCTGGTGGTGCACCAGGATGCTGATCGTCTCGGAGGTGGCCTCAGCCTCAGGCATGAGCAGCCAAGTGAACCGCACTCGGAGGCAGGCGAGGAATCTCTGCAGGCTTCAGAGCGCAGGTGCAAAGCGCTTTTGCTCATCCACTGGCTAAGCAAGCCACCGTGTTTGAGGCATGACTTGTGACCCGATGAAGCTGAAAGAAAATGGCTACTGTGCTGCTACTTAATGCCCCAGGCTTTGTTTGCGCTTTCAGGAAGCTTTGCTTTGCTTCCAGAACAGCATCAATGTTTCTGATGGTGACATTTCTCCAGGTGATGGAGAAGTGAAGACCTGCTCTCCATGCTCCGTGGATAGCAGCACCAACAGCTTTATCTTTGGAGATGAGACTCTTCCCCAAAGAAGTTAGCTTTCAACAGATTTATTTAAAAAAAAAAAAAAAAAAAAAAAAAAGAAAGAAAGAAAAACAAAAGAAACACAAACTCAAAGGCATCCTAGCCATACAGAAACTTAGCTTCATTCCTGAATAAGCAGCAGGACTTTACTGCAGGCAGTGGGGAGACCTTTTCTGAAAAAGGTCTGCACGGCTGGGGAAAATTCAGAAGAGCGAAAGATGCTGGGTGCCATTAGGAGCCTGTTCAGCCTGGTGAAGAGAGGCGACGCCAAGCTGCAGGGAAGTGGGCAGAGGAGGGCAGGGCAAGGCTCATCCCCCCCAAGGAGGGTCCAAGGCAAAAATCGCTCGATCTCACAGCGACCACCGCTCCCACGCTCTTCGCAGCATTTCAACTAGTTGCATCTCCCTGTCTTTACAACTGCGACTGCATGAACACTGGTCAAATATCATCCAAATAAATTAATCTTAACCTGCCTTAATAAAGTAAAATTCAACCTAGAGAAAATGTTTCTGTAATTTAATCATTATTATGAAAAAAAGCAGTCATGTAGAAGAACAAACAAACTGGGGGGGCTGTTTGAGGATGTCATTGTTATCCCTAAGGTGAGTGGGAAGAAGGTGAGCTGCGCGCATATTCCATTTTTATTTCATTTTGGCAGAAATAGAACATTGCTTAGGCACAATTTACATTAGAGTTTCTAATTTAGCACCAAGGTTGTTGAACGGAAAGCAACGTGCATTTATCAGCAGATAAAAATAACAGCAGTAGTAGCATTTGAGACAGGCAGAGCGACAGAAGTCAGTGCTGCAAAGGGCAGGCTTGTCGCTCTCCTGTGCAATCCATGTAGGCAGGGATTCAGGGAATTTACCGAGTGGACCAAAAAAAGAGAAAGGCGGCAGGGAGGGAATCTATCTGCCATTCCCCACATGCAGGCTAATCGAGGTGGTTATTAAACACAACATAATTGTCCCAGCACAGACTTTATCGTAAACAAATGAATAACTACTCAGCTTTCAAATATTTCAGAAGTGAAAGAAGCCTCTTTTGTTCTCCTGATAATAGAAAAACAAACAACCTGACCATAAAAATCACAGGCTGGCAGCAAAAATGTAAGTTCAGATACCATAAGGAAATCAGGTGATTGAATTAGGTTTATTTTGACAGGCTCTTGTCATTGGACTCGTAAATTAGAAGTTAGAGCCTTATTCAGAGGCAAATCAACCAAGCGTTATCTGCGATTTATTTATTTGCTTTTGTGTGCTGTGAGCGGGTTCACAAAAAGTTCTTCACCTGCATTTGTGAATTCAGGCAGTAAGTTAAAAAACGAAGAACGAAATGGGAGATTATTAACAACATAAAAGACAGCAGTCTTACTTTCTGCTGCTCTGCATAAATTTTACCCAAATGTCAGTAAAATCCTACTGATTCTAAGTCAGCGCAATGGAGTACAGAAGCAGACGCAGAAGACTTGATCGCTCTGACAATTCAAATAGACTTGCACATCCTCATTTCCCCGAAAAGCACCAGATTTCCAGTTAAATAGTTATTTAGACTTTCCTTATTAGTTTTCCTTCAGTTTTTGAGCCCCTCTAGTTCATGAAATGTTGATTTTTCTCTACAGATGTGTTAGAAACCAGCAAACCCTCTGCAGTGTGGAAGAAGCGTGTAGTTTTTAAATTACAGCTGAGATACTCCTGAAATCGTCTCGCTCAACTCGAGCATTTCAAGAACACCCACTAAATACAGAGAGGCTGGTGATTATATTAATAGTAATTGAGGTCTTGGCAAATTTCTGACATTAAAAGAGCTTAATTATTTTTCTCTGTAGAGCTTTCTTGTTAAAGTGAGAAAATTTGGGGCAGGGGAGCTGGGAGTGTTTTTAAAATTGGGGACTACGCTCTATAAACATTTTGGCATTAGAGTGATTCCATCATTCATAATTTCTTCTCCTACAGGTTCCATAGCATATGTCATTTAAAGAAATTCATTTCCTGCTGAATGATTTATGGTATCTTTGAGGGAAAACAGACTGATCAAATGCATCAAAAGTTTTCAATATGAACATTTGCCATGGGGTTATTTCCTTATTCCTGCCAACTCATCCTGATATTTCTTCTTGCTACTAAAAACACTTAGACAGTTGCATTAAGATTTTAGTTTCCATAGAAACTGTTATGGGCTAAGGTAAATACAAGATGGTAAAAAGTGTGATTCCCCTAGTCCTGCGGGCACGCTTGCAGCTGCCAAATTTTCACCACCTAACCTTTCACCAGTATGTACTGCTGCGTGACATTTTTGGCTATGTCTCCCTTTTAAGAACACGGACACTCTTTTGAGTGGCACTTCCACGCTTCACAGAAGGTATGTGAATATTCAGAGCTATTTCTATGCCTCATTGTACAAAAGCATACGCTTCTCTTCACTGCTCGTTGTGTTATTTTATTTTGCAGGCCTCTTCACTAAACTTTACAAGGGAAAAGACGGCTCTTCGTTAGCCTGCACATCAAAAAAAAAGATCGAGAGAGTGCAACCAGGTAATGTGCGAATAAAAGGAAATAAATAATTGCTTCATCGCAACTAATGATTTTCACATTCCTTCAGCAAATCAAAATACAAACAACGTGAGCCCTGAGCATCCTGACACTGCACGCTTGCTGACACCGGCAGCAGCTCCGAGTCCCTGAAAGCTGTGAGAAAAGGCATGCCACGCTTCCAAAAGGCTGCGCTGAATTTCCGGGCAGTCACGTCTTCTGAAGGAAAAAATGAACTAATGAACTGCATATTAATCTCCTGTTCTCAAAATTTCTCTTGCTCCCTTCCTAAATGATTCTAATGCTTACTAAAAAGGCAAAGTCCTGATAATCATCTTATAATTTGCTCACTTCTGTATAAATTCCCTTGTATTTTGAATTCAAGCACTTTTTCCTAACTTACGCAATTAATAAGTCTTTTCTTGTTCTCTTCAGAACATTACTTTCATTTTTCTTCTCATTTAGAGATCTGCTGCAGTGCTCCCTGAGATTTGCCCTTATTCCAAAGAATAAGCCTTTGCATGTATATTGCATTGAGACAAAAAACTGTTATCGTTTCTGAAAATAGCAGCTGAAGACAGAAGGACACATCCCTGACAATGTGGAAAAAGAAGGCGATGCTGAAGCTTCTCAGGAACACAGGGGTCATTTGAGTATACTACTTACTGATTTTGGGTTGAAGGACGATCTTCTCATCCCCCAAGCACCAAGTGTTTTGGTACGCACTAAAGATCTCCCTTCTACATCATTAGAAACCTAAGTTCCTATGAAAGACATACAGGCTTACTTTCAGATGCCTAAACACTCTAACTGATCTAACCTATAATCTTTGTGCCCCACTTCCTTTTCTGTAAAACGATTCTGACTCTCTGCCTAAGACCCACAGGGGCTACCTAACCCCCTAAATCTACAAATTCCCTTTGGGTGCCTAATGCCATTAGGCACCCAAAGTAGGACAGAGACTGGTGCAAGTCTCCTGAATTTGTCTCGTCTACCCAGCCTTGAGCACCATTTGGAAGAATTGGTGGCCACTGCCATGGATGAAAACAAGTTTTGAGTTTCCTAGAAGGATAAACACAAAGCCACTCTTGCACCCAGAGGAGGTGAGGTGAGGCTCTCTCCAGGCTTCACACCATCCACATGGTAACAGCACTTCTCAGGGGCAGCCACAAATTCATCACAGTACCCCGAAGTGTGAGAGCTCAGATAATAATTACCATCAGCTGGTAAGACTATGACCTTGGCTCTAGGACCGTGGTCTAGTGCTAGGCTACTCTATGTAGTTTCAGCCAGGTCTTCTGGGTAACTATTCCTGAGGTCTGCTCAGGAAGGTCTTTCTTTTGCAAATGCCTTTCTGAGCTACTCCCATACACTGCTGTCATGGCCAGGAATAGTGTTGGTGCTCTGCTCTTAAGTCTCCAGGGAACAGGAGGAACAGGAAAGAGGTTTCAAGAGACTCTAACAATCATCACAAACCAGAAGCTGGTGAAGGAGAAGGGATTTTGCACTCAAAGTGCCAAGCAGAGCTGACCACCTGCATAGCTGCAACCTAGTGCTAACACACTAACTTTGAGGGGATCTCGGCTCATTCCTTGTGCTACCTTAACACGATGACCGTAGGATGAGAGCTGCACTTTTGTGCTTTCAAGGGAACTTTTGAAGCTAAACGTAATAGGGAATGAAGAAAGGAACCAGACCTCCTGGATGAGAAACCCAGAAAGAAAAAGCTCTGAGCTTATGAACGGTGCACGGTAGCATAAGTGCATTTATGTATCCCCTTTTTGGAGTCTACTGTTACCCTTTTTTACACACGTTATGGCCTAGGGAGTAATACAAAACATGAGCATGCCTAATACTACCTTTCTCCAGAGCACAGACTATGCTCACTTAGCCAAAGTATTACACAAGACAATCCATAGCTTGGACTTAATTACTGGAGCAAAATGTTAACACACTCTCAACGAATTTAGGGACACTGTGAAATAGGATAAAACAAAAAGAGTACAATGCCTTCTAAATAAAACAAAGCCATTTGGCTGTTTATCCTTCATCGATGAAAGCTTCTCCAGAATGAAAAAGCTTTTTTTCTTTTTTCCTTATGACAGGACTAGAAGATGCAACAACAAACATGCAAGAACAATCACAAAATACATATGTCTGGACGTATGGAAAAATATTGTGAAAAGTGAATGTCAATCAACAAGGCTGAAAGAGAAATGAACCCAAAAACCCTTTGTGTTTCTCTCTCCTTTTCAGAAATTAAAAATACTGATGGTTGTGCAGAAGGTACACTGAATGCAGCATGAGAACAGACTCTGTTTCTAGCCATCAAAAAGACCAGGAGCTTGGCAGATTAATTAAGCTACCAAAGAAACATCTCTGCTGGTGGATATGGCAGCATATGGGGAAGAAGCATGTATTCCAGATGGTGATGGGGAAGAAAGAGTTTTTTGGTAACTATGACTGCTTATAGTCCTTCAAAATCATTACTTGCTGATGGTCTTCCGTAGCAGCACACCTAACAGGTTCTAGTAGCTTACTATGGGTGTCATTAATGACACTGAAATTTAGTTTACTATAAAAATGAATTACATTTTTTTTATTTAATAGAAAAGTCAAGGCTTATTAAACATGACACATTTCTATCAAAAGGTAGCAGTAGATCAGAAATACACTAAATGAGGTTTAAAGATTCCCATTAACTTCTTAAGTTTTTAATGACAACCCACAGATGAAATCTACTCTTAGAATTCTGAAAATAGATTAAAAAATTTGCATAAACTGGCAGAAGTCCCCTAATGCAGTATGAAAATGGTCCAAGACCACGGGCAGATGGAGGAGTGGCAGGGAAATGAAGAGGAAAAAAAAAAGAGAAAATCACCTAAATCTCTTGTTTTACAGTGAAAGATGCGTCAATGCACAACAGCATGTTGTCCTTTCCGCCTGGCAAGGCTACTACAGGAAACAAGTTCCCAAGTCAATGATGATCCCACCAGATCATGAGAGATTTACTTCTGGGATAGCTAATAAACCTGTGTTAAGTGGTACCACGGCAGTAAGAAGTATTTGTTGCTGAGGCAGCTAAACTCCGTTCCACGTTTGCAGCTTATACCGTAGACTATATTACATACAGGGCAAGAGGTTCTGCAGGTAAACCACACCAGAGCCGTTCTGCTGGATACAGCTCAGACTCATCATCACAACTTAATCATCACGTGCATCACGCTTTTCCTGTGCAACGAGCGGACTGTGAATGACGACTTTGCACGCTACATGAGGGAAGCTGGCTTTCCCACACAGGAACTACCCCTAGCCATAGTTCATTATTTATGCTTACCTGAGAGCAAGGGTTGCTCCCTCCTGGAAGTAGAGCTGTGGAAAAGAGCCTCTGAAAAGCTGGGAACTTTGGCAAGTATCATGCATACATGGTGCTGCTCTCTTAGCCCAACATACCAGGGTTTTTACTAGAAACCTCCATGCAATCACAAGCTGCTACTCTTTGACTTGGAGCCAAGCCTTCCTGCTGCTATATGGGTTTTAGATCTTCCGTGGATGTGACACAAACAGTGCTTCTGTAACGCTCGCTCACCTGCAGTCAACACTCCTTTGCTCAGCCCTACGATGTGGATCAAAGCAAAACTGACACGACTGGCCCCAAAATGAGCATTTTGTTTCACACCGTTTGCAAGATCCCATCAAGAGCCAACCCAGGTGCTGTTTTCATTCTGCCCACACACAAATCAATGACAAAAAGCAAACTCACTCACACAGGTGGTGCATTTCACCACCCTAAAAGTCAGGATTTTCTCATACCCTTCATTTAATGCCACTGCTGTCAAATCCGTAACATGTTGTAACAAAAACAGCCTTTATGTAACCTAATAAATAAAAGTCACCGAGGCAATAGCTATGCATAAATTTTAGCTAAAAACATTTTGTTAGAAGAACATGAATGTCCTCTGTAAAGCGGGTAGCATTTTAAAATAATGTTCTAGCCATTGTTAATACTTTATTGCTATTCATCATAAAACCATTAATCATGGTGAACTCATTTGGTATTAATGTGGATGTCATAAAGTACTTCTGTTGCATTTCAATTATAACTCAGCCTTTAAAATGCTGCCAGCACTACATGGAAAGCTTTGAAAGCCAAATTTGAATAGTCTGTTCAGAGATAACTACAATTGCATTCTGGCACAGAGAAACAACCTTTTCCATTCCTAATGCCTACTCAAGGGGCTGAGGAGCCCGTGGGGCTGTGCCCTGACCCAGGGCTGGGTGCAAGGAAGAGGGAGCCCAGCGGGAGGCCCTGGGGAAGCCGTGGCCATCCAGACCCAGCCATTTGCCTCCCCCGAGATGAGGGTAGGAGAAGCATTTCTTTGGGTTGCTTCAACCCCACCAGTTCAACCGTGGCTAAGCGGCAGCAAAGCCACACTTTCAGTCCCCTGAGAAGATTTCCTTTTTTCCTATCACTCCTGTGATTCCCCGAGGCACTATCAGCTTCCAGAGCTGAATGCTTTGGTTTTTTCTCTGATGTGTAGTGTCTGTCCAAACAAAAACACCAGAGAGAACATATATCTACAACCTACTGTCTTTAGAGACAGCAAAGGAGTATGCAATACATCAGAGCAGACCTAAGGGAGCTGATACCCTGACCTCGCTGATGACAGTTTTTAAAAAAAACAAAAAACAAAAAAAAACCAAAACCAAACCAAACCAAACAAACAAAAAAAACCCCAAAACCACAAACTCTTTCTGGCCTCAGGAGGCACTGAAAGAGGAAAATGGGCAGCACAAAATGCAACATAGACCTAAACAACTATCAGCTCCTTGCCATCAGGGAAGCCAGGAACTTGTGCAAGTTTACCTTGACAAACCAGAATTTTTGTTCCCTCACTGCCAGCAGAGCTGCCATTAGCATTTTACATACAGAATCAAACGACAACGGCTCAACAATTGTAACGCTTCTCATCAGACACCGTGTTAAATGGAGAAAAGAGAAAATACTTATTAGCTAAGGGAACTTTTTTTTTAAAATCCTTGCATATAATTCCCATTCTGTTTTATCTAGGTCATAAACGTAACATGTAAGCACACAGCAAAAATTCCTACCTTGGGAGCTCTGGCATGTTTTCCGCATCTGGCATCTTTGACAAGGCTGATATCTAGCAGCTCAGTCTCCTAGAAGGAAAAAATGCAACACAGACAATTGTTACATTAGTCAAAAAGCCTTGTTGTGTTAACAGTGCCCCACTTCCCACATCAGTCTGGAGTTTGTCTGTTTGCAGTGACACCTGTCCAAACCGAGGAGAATTTCAAGGAGTGCTCTGTTGCACTTAAGCTATTCTAATAGCAATGCTAAGACCTTAGACACGTAACTTGCTTTCCTTAAAAATGTGCAGGTCTCTTATGATATATAGAATATATAGAAGCCATATGAGTCAAGCTTATTTCCTGGATCACTAAATACCAGCTGCTGTGCTTTTTTTTTCTTTTTAATAGAATTTTAGCATTTTGATGCTAGTCACAGTGTGAAAAAGGCGACGTTACAAACAGAAAATCCTGCCTCTGCAATAGAAAACCTACTTTATTGCCAGAACATTTTGAGAAGTGCACATAAAACCCAAGAAGTGTTATATCTACAACGATAACAGGTTCAACAATTTTAGTGACTGCTACTCAGTAAAAAACGTGTACTTTTAACAAGCATTTCATAGTTCATACGTTACTCTCGAGTTGTGGGTTATACAACACATGCTGTGCTTGGAACAAGACTGGCATGTGATGACAGCTTCTGTTAGGCAAATTCCTGTCCTCCCCTACACACGTGTAACATGAAGAATCTCCTTTCCCTGATAACCTCTTGGGTCTCCACCCTCCCTGCCAGTGCCTGGCAGCAGGGGAAGGATGAGGGCTGAGCCGAGCCTACGGTGCCCTGGGTGTGCCTGCCAGTGCCAGCCCAGCGGGGTGCACCCATCCTCCAGGATCAGCATGGAGCATTCACCTCTCCAAACATGCAGCAAATTATAGCCTTCAGCCAACATAATTTTCCCTAATCCCATCCTGTGACAGGGCATTTTGAGATGTTGCCACATTGATTCTTTCTTGAATGCCTTAACATTTATGGGCAGGAAGCGTTTGGAAGGAGGAAGGATGCTGGAGACCGGAGCAGCGCGATTCCCAGCTGCCGACTCCCTCACAAGCACGCACATCCAAGCGGCATTACGTGTGTTTTGCCAGGAGCATCACCAACTGTCCTGCGAGACACGGCGAGAACATCTGACCTGGTTTAGCATTACTTGGCAATCTTAAAGCACATCTTAATACTGTCTGCCTCATTTACATTAGCATTTGGACTAATAGCCCATGTTAGCATGGCTCAATTACGTACTAAATATAGTCTAAAAGTACTTCAGCAGGAGTGTGACCATACCACAATTAGAGCTAGTTGAATGCATGTCAGCCTTCCAGTAGTAATTGCAAATACTGTGCGGAGAACTTGAAATCTCTGTGCTGGACAAAGCCACCACTTTTTTTTTTTTTTTTTTAATTCCAAGGAGAAAAGAAAAAACAAGATTGCTCACGGACATGTTATTTTGCCACAGGTTACTTTCTATCCTTCTATCTTTTCCATTTTAAGGGACCCACTCTTGCACAGCTCTTGCAGACCTTTACTGTCTACTAAGATTTTAGCTCTACCACCAGACTTTCACGCGACCATACATTCATCACATTGCCCTCTGTCCCCCGTATCAATCCCAGTTCTCTTTTGTTATAGTACCTGCTGAACTTCCATAAGCATTTTTTTTTTCCCTCTTCATCGAGCCTGTTCAGGGGGAACTTAGACTTTGGAGATGTTTATTTTTTGCTCTTACTTGCCTGAAAGAGTATCAAAACTTGCAGGGATTAGAAAGAAGTATAGGCAGGGTCGTAAAAGGTGGTATTTTGTAAACCTCCTTAGGAAATCACCCAGACTACACCAATACACAAGGCGTGTGGACACAAGCACTCTTCCGACAGCGCAGCAGCTTCTCACATGGACAGCCGATCGCTGTACATAAAAGCTTGTCTACAGCTGTCCCTACTCCAGCTCAGCAGCACCTGATGGTTTGTGAACCCAACTTCCAAGTCCAGTTTGAAGCTGATCTTCCTTCCAGATCTAAACTACGTTGATCCTTATCCTGCCTCACATGAGCACAACTGACACCAGGATTTAGGACAAAGCTCAATACTGAATGCAGAAAAGCCCTTAATGCACCAAAGTCTGGATAATCTCTCACTATTCAATGAGACAACTGCATAAGGAATATCTAAAAATTGCAGAGGACAGTGAGCACTAGCTCTCCATCTCTCCCAACGTGACTGGTCTCCAGGCCTGGATGGGGCCAGCTCCTCACCAAGGGGAAATGGTTGCAATGGTGAAAAAGCAACACTGATTTTTACCAGCCACAGATCTGTCCCTGGGTTTTATGATAACAATCCCCCATCAATATCATTCCTCTCTCAGTGGAATTTATGTCGAGTCCCAGTGATGTTGGAGTAGTGCAAATATGTCTCCATGTATTTTATTTCTTCTGAAATCTAGTCAGTGCCACGTTTGCATCTCAAAACGCAGCATGATAGTGCTAGTGCTCGTACAGATGCTACAAATTATTTGTCAATTAAAGCAGAATTTGTTCCCCCTCCTTCTTCTTTTAAAGAAGTGTTGGGAGAAGGGAATGACTCTGTTACCCTCAGGTTGCTCCTGTGAAACATGACAGTGCCAATTACATCACGTTACCACCTGGGATATACCAGCAGTGGAAGGCAAACTTGCTGCTCAACACAGGAAAAAAAATTTTTATATATATATATGTGTGTGTGTGTGTATATATATATATATATATAAAAAAATCAGAGCAAAAAGAGACAAAGAAGCACTATTCAATAGCTGTGTGTGCAGCAGGTGCTACTTTCAGTAAAACAGGAAAATGGCACACTGGAGGGCTTATCTTTGAGTTCATGCATGCAGCCACTTAGATACTGGCAGAAGTGAAAATAATGAAATATGGCAGAGCTGCATTCAGATTTATCACACTCAGAGCAACAACTGAGGCAGGAAAACAGGAGAGTCACGACATAATTACAGACAGAAGGAGACCAGACAACACTGCACAAAAGGCAAGAAATTGTAAAGAAAACCAGGGCCGAGAGCCAGCATATTCCATGAGCATCAAGCAAAGGGAAGCCAAAGCAGGGCAGAGACAGGCTGAAAGTCCATCAGCAGAAACCGTGCAGAGCGGAGCACTGAGACGACAGCACTTCGGATTTACAGACCACACGCTCAGCAAGGGTGGACGTGCCCAGGTTTGCTGTTATCAGACAAGAACGTGGCCGCTGGGGTGAGAGGCCAGGGGTTGTATTTACCACAACATATAATACTCACGCCCTGAAGCTGTCTCTGGCACGCTGTGAAATGTTCTACAGAAGCTACAGGCACATGCAGAGCATGTTGTAAAAATAAGATTTTGCCAACTGAAAGGACTGACAAGCACTAAAAACAAAGGCTTTAACAGCAAACACATGAGAAAAATGCAAGATGCTGAAGAAAAATGGATCTTAAATAAAGATGCTGAGCCACACACAGAGTGTATTTCAGAAGTTTTTTTGCTTGGATTGGTCTGGCATTTTAGCTTTTTAAAAAAAAAAAAAACAACAACAACAAGCAGAATTAATCATTTATTCACTTACAAAAGTGCAGCTAGACCTTCCGTAACACAAACATAAAAAGACCCTTTTAAATGGAATAACACACATTAGGAAGAGACACGGAAAAGGAAAAGGCAACAACCAGCATCCACAATGACAGTCCAAGGAACCTGAACAACCCTGCTCGGGTCTGCATCCTCCTGGATGGAGAAGGATGAGGAGGTATAGGGTTGTTTTGCAGTTTTGACTACTATTTTCAAGCCGCTTGCGTGCCACCAAGCCACATGCAGAAAATATGATAGCCTGAGGACCCAACACCTAGCAAGGACAGTCTAAGAAGACTAGGGAAGAGTGGAGTTTTGTGAGGCTACTTGGAGAAGACCAGCTGGCATGGCTGTAGGAAAGGTTGACCCCCTGAACACCCACCTTATGGCCTTGCCGCACTGTTACCTCTTTGCTGTGCTACCTCTCTGATGTAGCAAGCAGGTTTTATAACCCTATCCCTATATTCCTTTATATCCCTATTTTACAAGAACATTTAATTTGGGGGGATTCTCTCCCAGGTGGTAATTACAGAAGCCACAGGAAAATAAAGTCCAAAGTCTCAGCCACTATCCCATATCAGAAAGGAATGGTCCAGGTTCCATAAACACATTTCATATGTATTTTCAGGTCAGCAGAAGCAATAGCCTGATAGATGCTATAACCTATGCTCCAAATTAAGTAGATGAGAGCAGGCTATGCATCCATGTAAGTGCCTCTGCAGGCAGCATTCAGCAGGGCTTGGATAAATCAGAATTCATAATGTGCCATTTCTTAGAAGTTCTTTGGTTCAAAAATACCAAACCTCCTGGAATTCCCTGACCCCTGGGCACTTGCTTTCATCTTTCAAACAACTAATTAAGAGGACAGAGAGCAACTTCCTCCCAAAGGAGAGAAAAGACAATTTCCTATTTCCCTATTGTAAGGTGAGGACAGACTTTTGTAAAGGGAAAATACGCTTAAGTACTGGACAGAAAAATGCCCCATTTCCTGTGCAGCAAAACAGCCCAAACCCTCCTCTGCTTAAGTCAACGGGAGTTTTGCTACTGACTTCCTCCGTGCAGGCTTGGGAACTGCACTCTGTGCTGCGCGAGGCACAAAAGCCACAGCAACTGGACAAAGGGAAAAAAAACCCCAACAATCAAAAACTTCTGCAAGTCCAACTTTTCCCTGTTCAAAGACCTCAGTCACTGCTGTTGGGACTTCTTAATCTTGCAGTAGAGTAACATCTCTTAATGCAACTAGTAGATCCCCCCAGTAATTTATAATACAGAAATTCTGGAGAAGTGAATTATTAATCCTACCATGTTTGTTTTCAATTAGCAGCTGAGACAGAGACGCATTTGTATAGGGTTAGATTGTGCAATCTCACTTTTATGGGTGAGCACACACTCACAAAAGCAATCAATTGTGCAACTCTCAGTGACTGCTTGAGCACTTATAATTAGGCCCGTCTGAATTTAATAGAGTAACACCAATTCATACCAGCTGAGGATCTGGCTCACTCCTATTTTAAACTGCCCAAAATGATGCCAAGTGAATCACGGTGTCTTGGGAACTTGCTCGTGATGTAACCCTAGCTACAAAGCAGGATTCCTTATCAATCCTGCTGGAGAGCTCTGCTGAAGAGCTATCGGCAGCACGGCGGGCTGAGAGCGGGATCAAGCGTCCTCCAGAATTTCACAAGAACTATGTCAAGGAGACATAGCAAAAGTGGGTGTGCATTACAACAGCTGCACGGGTTAGTTGGGCCAGATATCTAATTACTTTATGTATACGCCTAACAAAAATAATTCCACTCTGCTCTGAGTACTCACTGTGGCTGAGTTGTCGTGCATTGCTCTGACCTATGTTTGTTCAACCTCCATTTCCACATCTCTTCTGGTCGGATGTTCTTTTTTCCCATTGTATGAAGTGTCACTGCATGCTGCCAGCAACAGAGCGCTGTTCTCATGGTCACGTTGCTGTAGCCATTGCTGTTTAAGGATACGGTCTAACTGATGCACGGCTAATTAAACCCTAAAAAACGCATTTTCCACTTAGCTTTGAAATCAGCTGCTTCTAGTTTCAAATCTGAAGAGGAAACTGTGTGCCTGAAAGCTTACCTAATTCTTATAAATACTACCAGTCGATCTAATAGAAGACACAACACTACCTTCGAAGTTTGTCTGATGCAGCGCTGGCAAAATAAACTTTGAAAAACTAAGCCAGTTTTGTAAACAAGCACCATTTAGTGCTACTGGATGGCAACATCTGGTGAAAGTTTTCAAAGTGAAAAGGCCATTTTGCCGAAACAAACTTCAAACGGAGACTTAAACAACTTCTATTGGGAATAGTTAGTCATAATGAAACGTGTCTTTAACATAGAAAGGCACCATTTTAACATTTTCTGAACATGAAAGCATTGACTATTTCTTGAAGCAAAACATTTATGCAGTTCTGGGTTACTTTTATTTATATTCTGCATTTAAAATACGTTATTTAAAGTAAAACTACGAGTGACTAATTTCCTAACAACACGTTAGAAAGAAAATACTAAGACCAACATTTGAATTTGATTGGGAACAATTACAAGTTATGCTAAAGAAGTAGCTGGCCCTATAGTTTCAGAGTAAATGTATATGCAAACTCAGCAATTTACAAACACTTATAGAATATACCTCATTCAGGTTTCAGAGATTTTGACAGTGTACTGATAAATCAGCCACACACAGATTAACTCCAGGACTGAAATTCTCCGCAGTGGGAGTGAACATTTAGCGCTAATTTAGAAAGGATGCTTTCACAGCTAGGGGATGTTGTATGTAATCCCGTTGTTAAAAACATATCTGTTTTTCCCCATTATCATTAAGAATAAACTGAATGAAACACAGCGATCTGTCTCCTCATCCCAAAGGAAAACTGCGGAGGACTGGTGAGGTTGATTTAACAGAAACCTGCATCGACAGCTACAAGAAGAAATAGCGAGGCTGTCAATGACATTAATGGGAGCTGAGCTAAGGTAGTGCTGTGTTTCCCTGAAAGTCCCATTATATAATTCATAAGCTGCATCCCACTAGAGAGAGACAGTCCCTAAAGAAACTGTCTCCATGTTTCCTCCTGGCAGCACACAATTCAATTATCAGGCATCACAATCATCTGCTGTGTCAATAAGCAAGCAGCACAGTAGCATGTACACCCTGAAGTCAATGGCAAAACTAGCCCTGACAAAAGCAAAGTCTTTTTCTGCATAAAGTTGTTCTTCACAACTTCAAAATATTTTATTACCTTCCCATCTACTCTTTTTAACAATTATATTAATGCTACAGCTCACCAATCTGCCCAAAACAACCAGACCTCTTCTAGTTCCTTGCAGGTGATGCTCTCCTCACAGAGGTTATGAAGAAGCAATTGCAAGGCATTCAAATAATGGAACAAATACTCAGGTTAAACTGAACACGTATTTCTAGATTAGCCATTGGCTTCCCAAAGGGTTATTAAAACTTTTGGTGTGTTCAAACTTGGTTAAAGCAATTCCCAAATTCTCTGCCTTCTAAACATCTACTACAAAATCCAAAGCCCAAAACAAATCCACCACCCTGGCACCAAAAATGAAAAAAAGAGCAAGAGGCACAGCTGTTCCTGGGGGGTGAGAGAGACAGAAAACACTTTGCTGCCTCCACTACTTCACTGAAAATCACTTATTGTCAAGCTCTTCCTTTCTGGCCAATAAACGCTGGCAGAAAATCACCGCAGCCCCATCCACTTCAGGCCCATTCAGAGCATGAGGCTGGGCACGTTTCACCACACACACAAGGGAAGTTCAACTCCTGGACCTTTGTCTCTCAGGAATTATTTTAAGTGGGGAGCTGTTTGCCATCATCAGCGCTACATCTCCCCATGGAGTTGGTGGAGGTGCTCTGCCGTTTCTTCTGCTACCTGCGGTGCTAAGAGGCATCCCCTGAGGCAGGGAGTGATGGAGATGGAAGGAAGAACGTAGATGTGCTCCTCTTACACAGCGCAGCAGCTCAGCCAACCAGAAGGGATGGTTTTAAACACTGCTTTGACCACACAAGCACCTTAGGTCTGGACTAGCATTTTGACCAAACAGTCCAGGCAGACACTCACCCTCTTTACAACTCGTGTGTCGTGGTTTAGCTCCAGTCGGCAACTGAGCACCACACAGCCGCTCGCTCACCCTCCCCCTCCCCGGTGGGATGAGGGAGAGAATCGGAAGGGCAAAAGAAAACTTGCGGGTTGAGATAAAAACAGTTTAATAATTGAAATAAAATAGTAATAATAGTGATAGTAATAAAATTGCAATGAAAAGGAGAATGAGAGAGAGAGAAACAAAACCCAGGGAAAAAAAAAAAGACATGATGCAACTGCTCACCACCCGCCGACCGACGCCCAGCCAGTCCCCGAGCAGCGATCGCTGCCTCCTGGCCAACTCCCCCCAGTTTATACACTGAGCATGACGTCATATGGTATGGAATAGCCCTTTGGCCAGTTTGGATCAAGTATCTCGGGCTGTGCCCCCTCCCAGTTTCTTGTGCACCTGGCAGAGCATGGGAAGCTGAAAAAGAAAGCCCTTGACTAGTCTAAGCATTACTTGGCAACAACTAAAACATCAGTGTGTTATCAGCATTCTTCTCATACTAAATCCAAAACACAGCACTATGCCAGCTACTAGGAAGAAAAATTAACTCTAACCCAGCCAAAACCAGGACATCGTGGCATTCAGCCCCGATTCAGGCAAGTGAATGGTGTTAGTGCTTTGTCCGATTCAGAGTACAGCTTTCACCCCCATGGTCCCACCTGCCCAGTGAATTCCCAGCCAGCCCTCTCTGGAGAAGCTCCCTGACTTGCTTCCTCAGCCTCTCCTGTACTGCTTTCTGCAAGTAAATAAATATGGTTCACTAGACAAGGATGAGAATGATGCACTTGGGACTCCGTTATACCCGGCTCTCCAAGCACTCTTGGTTAAAGCACCTGGTGAGGTGACCACAACTACAATCAACTCTAACTGGATGCTGGATGATCTTCTCCAAGCAAACAATTTCAAGGGGTTTGGTATCACAGGAAATGGAAATTTTCCAAAAATCACTTGAACAGAATGACTTCTTATAACCCAAAATAAATTACCTGCAAATTTGAACCTGAGCTAAGCTTCATCTGGGTGGACATTAACTGTTCTTAACTCAAAAAGAGTTGGAGGACCTCAGCACCTGCAAGGCAAGAAGTAGTATTTATGATGACTCAGCTGCTCTGGGAATAAGCTCCAAATACATTGCAAGATTTCTTTGCTTGCAGGTTCTTCTGGAAGTGCCAAGTTACATGACATCCCTACTGAAAGGCCCTTCTACCAAGCACTCTTACAGAAGAATAAGCCACAAACTGAAAAGTTTTTGCTATCTTACTAACACTCAGTCTCTCAATGCATCCCTGGAGACGTAAGAACAGCAACATTTTCTAGTACAGGGAGAAATAGTCTGCAGTTTATATGAAGCAGTGGGCTATTAGGAAAAAAAAAAAAATGAGAAGGAATTTTCATGCTAAGTACCCTTTTAATAATGAAAGCAAAACAAGTCTTCTGCATCTATGCATGTAGTTCTTTGCTGCTTCGTTAAGGAAAATGTCATTTACATGGATTTACAGATGCTGTGGCTAAGCAGTCTAGAAACTGGTGCATACTTTCCACTGTGCAAGTCTTAGGGCAAAGAAATAGTCATGAAGTAGAAAAACACACAGAGATAAAGATTTGCTACCTGCCTTCATCACAGCAAACTGACCAGCACAAACAGGTGAAAGGCACACCAAAGAGTCAGTGTCTTATGATCAGCAATCATCTCAGATTTTAGAAGTAATGCACTGGAAATATAGAAAATTACCATAACAACAGATAAAACTTTAGTCTGCCCCCTCTTCAGCCATGTCTGAATCTACAGTTCTAGTCCAAAGTCACCAGTGCTTGATTGGGTATAAGCTCAGCGTGGTATATAAAAAAATTTGCTTCCCCTGTTCATTAGAGTATCAGTATATACTCAACAAAAACAAGCCACGAGCCTAAGAACTTACAGCCTAAGTACACAAGACAATCAGCGGATGAAATGAGAAACAGGTATGTGGAGTCACCTCCCTGCAACACAGAAGCAAGCAGGGGCAAAGCTGGAAAAGTATCTCCATATCTTAGTCCCACACCCATTACCGTGCAGTCTCCTTACCGTGCTGCTGCGTTTGCATTGGACTCTATCTACCAGTGCTCTACCTTTCCAGGAAAGGCAGTGTGCCCTGGAGAGACAGAACTGAATACAAACTTGTTACACGACAGTTAGGAGCTTTACAAGGAGGGGAACTTGATGTTTTTACGAGAAATCGATGCACAGACAAGTCTGTTATGAGCGATGTGCCATAAACCAAGTCAGAAACCAAGCCCTGGCAGAGCTAGAAATGGGTCCCTGGTCATTAGCTTCCCATTAGAGTGCGCTGCCTCCCATGGCCAGTCAGCTGTGGATGAGCTGTGTGGCTGCTTTCTTGTTTTAAATGTTTTGAAGAGCTCATCGGAGACTCCTTCAGGAGCTGCATCCCACTGCACTATGCTGCGGCACAACGGGACATCCCGCACCAACAAGAGCTTGTCTCTCAAGTTCAGGGCAATGCGAGCACACCCATGGCTCTAAACTAGAAGTTTCTCATCCAAACAACTTGGTTTTCTTGCAGCTGGCAGTAGGAGTTGCACGGACACAAGCACCTTAAACGTAGTGGTTGGAATTGGTTTGGTTCTGCTAAAATTGCTCTCATGAATCTGCTCGACCCACTCGCACAACTGGGTAACAACAAGGAGGAAAAGGAGAACTGATGAGGTGCGGCCATATTCAAAAGAGGAAAGAGCTGGGGGAGGACCTGCTTCAAAAGAAAACACAAAGCATGTTGTAGGCAGCCTTCGTAATGGTACTTGACTGATTTTTATTCACATAACTGAGAACAACCTGGCAATTTTTACCTTTAGAGTTGCAAGGAAAAGTACAGTGGATTGAAGTTTTAAGCCGCAGGTTAAAAAAGCAGTATTTCTATTAAGAAACTTCTCTTTTCATATCAAAAGTCATAATCATGTATGATTATGATGATTGAACGCCTTCCCAGAAAGGGCCATATCATATTTTGGGGGTGATGTTCTTGTGCCATTATTTCACGCTGACAAGGGATCACAGGCTACATAGACCAGCATTATGGTTTTTCCTTTTGAAGCAAGTAAAGTGTATTATTTTCAGCAGAGTGCCCTAAACAGTGAACACCTGGAGCAGAGACTTTCATCGCAGGTGGAAGAGCCTCTGCACAACTGCCTACTGCCAAGCACTGCTCTACCAATACACCTCACGTTGCAGCTCCTCCGCAGGCAAATCTCCTGTTGATCAACAGAAGATTTTTCCACGACTGAACAAGATCAAGTCCTTTGAACTTCTAGAAAAGTTCTTCCCTATTCACACAGTGTAAGTTTGATGCATCTAAAAGAACAGCAACACATTTATGGCTTTGAATATATGTTTTTAGAAAAGCCCAGAGCTTTTGACTGCTTTGTATTAAAACAATAAATACTTTTTATACGTGTAAATTTAACAAAACTGGGAGATCAGGAACTTGGAATTGCTCTGCTCCCTACATAGCACAAGGACTTTTAAGGTTAAGGCTCAACATAGCAATACATGCCCTACTTACACGCCTGTGACTTCTGTGAGGGGATAAGGTAAAAGGATAAAAACCAAAGAACTGTACAGAAGCCCAATGTATAGTCCTGCCAACTCCTCTAGCTAAGGCCCTGGCACGTGTTACTTAACTGGAAAATCCACAGTCCAGGCACACTTCCAACTGGAGACTCCAGCTATAACATGACGCTTAAGCACTAAAGACAATAGATGAAAACTCATGAATTGACCGTTGTAAATAAAGGCACTTCGTGTTTTTAGGGTCCAAGGTTTGGTTTCTGGGATGTATTTAAAGCTGAAACAGCACTAAAAGACATGTTGACAAGATTTCTGCCCAAGACACAAAAATCTCTTGGGATCAGTAATCTTGCTAGCATATCTGTTATTAAAAGGTGCAGATTTCTCACTGGGTTTTTAAATAAATCATCCCGGTCTTAAATCTAATCCATACCAGACCTAGAGACTGAAGAAAGCCTAAACCAACATGTGCTATTTTCTTCATAGTAGCTAGGATGGGGCTGTTTTGGATTTGGATTTGTGCTGGAAACAGTGTTGATAATACAGGGATTTTTAATTATTGAGCAGTGCTTACACAGAGTCAAGGCCTTTTCTGCTCCTCACCCCACCCCACCAGCGAGCAGACTCGGGGGGCACAAGAAGTTGGCTGGGGGACACAGCCAGGACAGCTGACCCCAACTGACCCAAGGGATGTTCCACACCATATGACATCATGCTTAGCATATAGAGCTGGGGGAAGAAGGAGGAAGGAGGGGACGTTCGGATTGATGGTGTTTGTCTTCCCAAGTAACCATTATGTGGGATGGAGCCCAGCTTCCCTGGAGATGGCTGAGCACCTGCCTGCCCATGGGAAGCAGTGAATTATTCCTTGTTTTGCTTTGCTTGTGTGCATGGCTTTTGCTTTACCTATTAAACGGTCTTCATCTCAACCCATGAGTCTTCTCATTTTTACTCTTCTGATTCCCCCATGCCACCGGGAAGGAGAGAGCAAGCGGCTGTGCAGTGCTTAGTTGCCGGCTGGGGTTAAACCATGACACAACATCTACATTTTAGAAAATGGAAAGGAAGGGAAATGACCCCAGCAGCTGTAGGCACATTAGGCTGACAGGCAAAGCTTTAGATCAGATGATGAAAGGAGTGTAATAATGTGAAGGTAAAACAAACAAACAAAAAAGAGACCATATGAGCTTGCCAGCCATATCATGTCTAACTAAGCTGATAATTTTTTTTCTTAGCACAGGAAGCTGTCAAAATGTTCTCTGCCTGAATTTTGATTAATTAGATGAGCCAGAATTGACACAACATCATCCAAAACTCTGGTCACCAGTACTCAGAGGTGAATTTAACTTGAAGGAGGTATAGAGAGGGTTTCAAAAGCGGCCGCAGAACTGGGAGTATGCTCTTATTAGAGAAGACTAAAAGAGCTTGGCTTCCACAGAACAGCAAAAGGAAGGCTAAGAGGGGTATGATTATTGTCTATAAATATATGCATTGTATAATCAGTTGAGAGGAAGAGGAGCTATTCAATCTAGAAAGAAATAAGAACAGAGCTATATAGATTCTAATAAGTATGGGCAAAATTAGGACTATTTTTCTTTAGATACTGAAAGCAAAAAAATCACTTTCAAAATGGAGTTTGACATGTTTCTGAATATGAAAATAATACATGCACTAAACAATATCCAAAAACATAGAACTAACACAGAAAATCTTTTCCTATAGTATAGACTTAAAGGAATTGTATTTATTTACACCTTGACTTCTCACCATTCCAACCACCATGCAGCTTTATCTGTAAAGTTACCACGGGACAGATAAGAGACTAATTCATTAAATACTAATTCATGAGTGCCCTATTTTGTAGGTCTTGATACTCCAACAATTTCAGTGGAGGTTTATCCCAAAGAAGATTTATACTTCCAGGGTCTTTACATGAACATCAGAAAAAAGCAGCAAAAGTTGCACACACAGAAAGAAAAGCTCTTCCCGGATGGATCCTGAACAGTTTGCTCCTCTCAAGGAGGATGAAGTACACAAACAATACCAGCTGAAGATGTCCACGTAGAGCCAAACAGATGAGAATCATTTAGGTGTGCGCACAATATAAGCATAAGAAAGCATCGGTTTGTCATTAGGCAAATCATATTTTGCTCCTTAGAATCATAGAATCATTTGGTTGGAAGAGACCTTTAAGGTCATAAAGTCCAACCGTAAGTTGCACTAACACGGCAGCAACTCTCAATGGCCACATTCTCCACCCTGTGCTGCGCCGGCAGACAAACGATTCTCCTTGTCGGAGAACGCTCACTCCATCCCCCTGCAGCCCATTTTGCTTCACCTGCTGTTGCCATTTTTTAATTTCCCTTATTACCTCCATTTGCTGCTTGCCTTGTAAATATAAGTCAGTTTAGGACATAGTTATTTGTTCAGTATTTATTAGGGAATTAATTAGAGAGGAGTAAGATTTTCTTGCTAATTTATTTTGTACAAGCTGTAATCATCATTATTTTTGCATGCTCCCAGGGTTTATGGATAAGTACATTTTAAAAATCAAAACAAAAAAAAAAGAGAATCCCCAGATCAGAATCAGTGAGTGAATCTCTAAAGATTTAATTTACATTCATCTACTATTAATCTGAATGCATAATATTCTTCGTTATTATTTTATAAATCTCTAGATAGATCTGGGAAATTATTTTTGTTAAGGTATTTGCATGTGCATGCCTCAAATTCTTCTAGTCTTGGCAGCTGCACTTGAAATTAGAATTTACACTGAATAAGGAAATACGGGTCATTCTGCAAACACAACAGAGATGAAGTCAATGGCGACTTGTTGGAAGACCTTGAGTTCTTGCCAAGCCACGTTTCCCAAAGTATTTTGCCCTACACCACACTCAAGCCTCAATTATCAGCTCTTCTATTCTGCAGGAGCCACCTGCTCTGAGCATGAAAGGCACACACACAAAACGCAACCAAGTCATAATTCAGCAAAAAACTTGGTGACACTTAGACAGATGCATGATTAGGTCTTCTTTTCTTTAATCAAACCAAAGAATGCGCTTTTCTTAGTAGGGACTTACTTCAGCCTACGCCTCAAGTGTGCTAATAGTTGGTTGTGTTCAGCATTACACTCAGTCACGCCATAACACGCTCATAATTTTGCATTTGTTTCATCGCCTCAATCTAACAGTTTGGGGGCTGTTATAAGGGGGTTTTTGCTATCTGTGACTTGTCTCTACTTGTTGACAGCACAGACACAAAGACGACAGTTTTCTCTCCTATCAGGGCACTCTTTGCTCTTTCCTGTTTATATTTTGTTCCAGTATGTGGAGTTAAATGCAAAACAGCAAACCCAAGGTTAGCCCTGTTGTCTAACGATGTTTCCTTATTTAGCAGTTAGTTTTACTGCAATCTTCTGGTCTCTCCCCCACAAATGTTCTCAGTTCTGTTCTCTGGAGCATAATTATTCTAAGTACCTTTCCCCCAGCAGCAGCATGCTAAGACTTCTTGGCTTTTCAAAAGAAGGTTTGTCTTATTGAAGGTGACCAAAACACATCTTGGAAAAAAAGTATCAAAGGGCTCAATCCTAACAGGGTACTGCAACAGAAGATTAGGACCCAAATACTTCACGGATCCGCACAACAGAGATACCCAAGCCTCTAAGATGTACAGCACAATACCGCAATCTCTGCATTTTTGAAACATTTCAAGGGCAGTTTCCATGGGCACAATCAACCTGCAACCCTGAAGGGCATTTAACACCCCGGCAGACTGGTTCGAAGCTGTTCGTATTTCACATGATCAGAAAACAATATCGCTGTGTGCACTTGTCCAGCACTCTCCATTTTAAGACCTGGATGTCAGCTCTTCATTTCTTTGCCAGACTTTAACCATTCAGCATGAAATAATCCTGCTGGATGATTGCCTGTGCTGGGGTGGGTTGGTTGTTTTTATTCTTAAAGTAGCAGCCAGGGTGATTTTACCAATTTCCTCAAATGAAGCTGCAATTTCTGAAATAAGGCACATCTCTCCAAAGGAGATGAATGTGAGCCAAAATGGTTTGGAAAATATGTTTTATGCATGCTAAAAAATACGAACTACTTCTTGTATGTGGGAAGATCTAATGCCTTCCTGCTTGGAGAAATACCTCTGGATTTTAACAGTCAAACAAGTTCTCCTTCTACCAGAACTGTGAAAATACAGCCAAGTTTGAACAAACTAGAACACCAGAAATTCTCAATTTGCACATAAGGAATATAAAAAACTGAAGGGGAATATATTTTCATATTATTGTTCTCAAAATGCATGAGGAAACTAAAATAAAGTTTATTCTAGCATTTCCTAACTTCTAAGTGGTTTGCTTTGCAGCCTAAGTAATCTCTTAACAAGTGTCTCATTACTTTCTAAGTGACATTTCATGTGTAATAAAATTATTAAGAATCAAGAATTAGAATGAGCATGTCTTTCAGAGCAGGCTAGGCTGCCTCCAGAATAACACCAAAAAGCGCTATTAATGGGTAAAAGCATGCTAGTTAGAAGAAGAAAAAAAAGCCTCACAGACTTAGAAAATTGATGCTTTTTCAGTAATTACGTGGATTGAGAAATTACTATTTTTGTCGACCTCTTCAAAGAAACTTTTAAAGTTATGGAAAGTAAACAGGAAAATCAGCAAGCACAATGATTCCCNAAAAAAAAATGGTAGTTTGAAAACCAACAATGAAAGCAGACAAATCTATTTAGGAGAATAAAGAGAACGCCATTTGGGTAGAGGCTGGGGTTAGTGAAATCACCTACCGTGATTTTAATCCATACACACATCACATCAGGCATTTTACTAATGAGATTTTAATTGGAGTTTGGTCACCCTTGAAAATCCCTCCCATAACACATAGCTAGGCTGGCTGTAAATCAGGACAGTAGGGATGATGACACAAGATACTCAAAATTAGAAACTGTCTGACAGCTAAGCCCGTTAAAAGACACATGGTGGGGCAGAGAGTGAATAAACAGGAACTTGCTAGAAGGGCAAATTTGTATTTTTTGTCGTCAACTCTTGCAGCTTTATGGTGACAAATGTGATATTTAGGGTTATATTTGGAGATTTTTTTATTATTATTATTATTATTATTTGTAAATCCAGGCTCCTGTATGGGAATTACAGGATTAAGCATGGAGTGTGATGTGTAAAGGGACACACAAGATTTTAGGCACGTATTTCCATGTGTATCCAATGAAAAAATCCTTTATCCAATTAAACCAAACAGACTCTCAGATTCTCATGATCTTTTCCCAGGTACTGATGAGCAAACTCTAGTAAGTATAGGCCACATTTTGTCACGCTCTCTTATTTTTTGCAGGATGTTTTAAATCAAACCACCAGTGCCAAATCCATAAAGCTTCTTACAGAAGGGTGAAGGGTGACCGCAGCGAACATGTTTTACCTAATAACGGTCAAACATAAAATGTGCGGAAACCATGACACGATCGTTGGGTATGTGAAACAGCTGCTTTCCAGTAACCCTGGTTTTGGCCTCGCTGGACCAGACCTGGAGGTATTAGTCAATAAGACTACGGGAATCCAAGTCTATGATGCCACAGAAGAGTTCTTCCTGTTATGTATGAAGTGTTAAGTAATCTTATTCATTTACTCAAGCCAGTGACTAATATTACAGAAGTCTGTGCAACTCAGTTTCATTGCAGAGCTTTTGCAGAGCAATTACGTAGCACAAAGCCTAACTTGGAAAAGACATTTTGGCCGTGACTCTCTGATAGCACCAGCTGATACACCCTAAACCCCAACTTAAAAAGCATCCTAACATAAACACGGCTCTTACTGTCTTCTGATATCGTTCCCATGTATGAAGAGTTTTAAGAGCTTTGCTATAAATGTAGCAATTGTCTTAAAAACAAACAAACAAAAAACAGAGGGACTCTGTGACCCTCTTTCTTCCCCATCTTCTACATGTACTGTCACGAAACTTGCCTCTTCTGTAACAAAGAAAATCCCCCACGCAGATACATGATGTGGTAAAACTTTACACTTCTTTTTCAGTCTTGATTATAATCCCCAGGTTCTCCCAAACCTGACTCTAGACACCAATATACAAATCAACAGCTCTTGGACTGTAGGTATATGAAGAGGTAATGGCATGCCAGTTTCCTTTCCTAAAGTAAATACAACTTTCCATTCACAAAAATTTGCAGAAACACCTTTAATTTCTCTGAAAATCTGGCTTTACATGTACAGATCAGGATTTACCTTTTTCAATATAGAAAGGCCTCTTAACTTCTAACAGTGTTTATCTGTTCTTTAAAATAAGTTTTTATTCAGGATGGTAAAGGCTTAATTTCTCTCGCTAGTCTCAGTCTTTTCAAAGGGATTATTTACCACCTCAATTAAAGGAGAACAGAATAACGTGGCCAATTAAAAAGATGAAGGAGCTAGGGTTTTCTATTAAACTTGAAATTACCTTCAAACTACAATTGCAACTATCCTTACGGATAAACAAGCCTTAGCCAATTATTGCAGCAGCAAACCAAATTAAGATACAGTATCAAACCAGACTAAACCTGAGATTAATTTCTTGAACAAGTACGTGCCCAAGATGGCAGAACTCTTCAGCAGTCTGTTTTACGCAATCCAGCATATCCTTGTCATTCTGGCCCTGAAGGAGGAATACAGATCATCAGGTGCTGTGAAAGCCCAAATGTTTAAAACCACAGAGCTGTTTCAGGAACAGTAGGACTGGTATTTTAGTATTTTTTTCATTCTTTTTGAATAATTTTTGTTATGAGTTTGTGCTCTAATTTGTGCTTCAGAAAGATCCTGTCAATATTTGAGTAGCATGTCTAACCTTCACCAAATAAATCAACCGATCTAGGCTTTTATTGTCGCGCATATAGTATCTACATTTGATCATCTCATAAATTATTGCTCGCCTCTGATTCTCAGAAGATTTTCAATGATCCATTATCAAGCAAAAGCCTAAATAATGTAATATTATTAGTATTCCATTGATGGTATATAGTTTTCACCCCTCCAAAATTCAGAGTTGAATAAAACTGCAGGCTGGGCATATTGACTCTATTCATTTCAGAAATATTGGAGGCATTTCTTCATTTTTTCTATAGTCGCCATACAGGGGCAGGAATCTGCACATCGTCTTTTCCCCCAGCAAAAAATCCCAAGAAAAGAGAACAGCGGTGCAGAGAGTATTTCTCAACATCCTCTACTGCCAGATCAATTTGGTTTCTGAAGGGGCTTCTTGTTCCATCGGAGTCCGAGGCAGACTGAATGCCAGGCAGTATGAAGGAGCAGGAAGGACTCGCTTCCTGAATGGATTTAAAAGGGAAACTTTGGAAATAGACAGAGAATTACCATTTACTTTGGCTACATAAATCCTCCTGGAGTTTCCCTGGAATACAGAAATCCTCCCCAGGACTGTCTTAGCATATTTCTGCCGTCGGCAGCTGCTGCAAAAAATGGTTTCCCTTCAGGAGCAGATGCAGTGGTTCCTCCTGCGCTATCCCATATAAAACATCAACACGTGCCCTGAACATGAGCAGCATGTGCTGCTGAGGGAAGTGCATCTTGAACGCTGCCATACACGGAGCACGATACTGACTGTACATTTTGACTACGCTCCTCAGTTCACTACTGCTGGGACTTTCCACAACGCCCCAAACCTTTGGACAGCTTCAAAGGCTATTAAAAGAAATGCAGCCCAGCCTGCACCTTTCTCTGCTTACAAGTCTGGGAACCAACCGTGCACTTGGTAATAAAATGTGTCCTATGGGCCTGCAGAATCATCACTTCTCCCTTTATATGCATATGTAGCAAGTCCCTGTTTCTCTTTTCTTCCAACTTCAAAATTAGATTGTTTCCAGAATGCTAAAGGTTATACAAATAGAAAAGAAAAAAAATAAAAGAAACCTTGTTTCCCATACCTGGTAGGAAAATGGATTTATTTCTAAGAATTAGGGTAGTAACTGCCACTCACCATAGGCCTTCACACATCTGCATTTACAGCTCCCTGAGCACAAGGAGATGGGAAAAAAATCTGCTTTGAATTTATTATGTAATTTCTATGGCTTTTAAGGAAGACATTTTAACAATTGTCTACTCTGCACACAGGTTAACATACATCTCATATTATGGAGTCAATATCCCACCCAATGTAAACCTCAAAGTTCAGCATGCCCCAAATTAAATTCCATAGTGACTTCTAAAGACGACAGTATGATCTGTAATGTCAATACCGTACTGTAGTCCATGGTTATAATTTGTTAGGTCAGTAATTCACCACAGTCTACTAAACTTAGGACTGGCTTCCTCAAGAGCGCTAAAATAAATGTTTAAAAGTTTCCCAATAGCATATTTATAGTCATCTATAATTAGCTCTGCGGCATCACAGAAATACATCACAGAAATTATATCTATAAATCACACTGCGATCTCCATTTCACACTTATTCTCCAAGGACTGTCATAAACAATTGCAAAACCTCCTCTAGATCATGATAGCCTTAATCCACAGCACAGTCAGTGAGACTCCTTGACGTTGCGTTCTCCTTTGACTACATGAAGAGTTTCAGCAGAAGCCAAAGGCTGATACCTATTTAAGAAATAACATGATAGCTTCGCATTAAAAAACCATCTGATTTCACCTTGTAATTCAGCCCCAGCAAGCAGCTGAGAGCGGTCAGGTCTTTGGGCCACAGTGTCATGGAAAAGGACTGGCTACGGGACCACACAGTGTTAAAGACATGCTAAGGGGGAAGCATCCCTACCCCAGGTAGCGCAGAATTTGATAAAGGAAAGGTCCATCATGGAGAGGTCCTCTCCTTACTGCGGCTGCTTATTCTATTCAGATGTAACCTTCTGGGCTACCTACAAGCCCTGTTCAACAACAGTCAGTAAAGTACTGATTTTCAATAGAAGGATGAACAGCAAGTGTTAGCTTGGTTACCCATTTACATCACACTGTATTGAAAAAGAAAAAAAAAGGATAATAACATTTTCTGTTAGGCAACCAGGACTTCTATGGCATGCTGAAGTGCTGGCTGTGATCCGTGGTGTTTGAATGCTTTCAAAAGCTTGTCTCTGCCTCTGGGATAGATATGAGCGCCATGAAGGGAAAAAAAATAGGCAGGGGGGGAAGCCTAGCTGGCACATGTTGATGTATGGCAGCTCAAATTATACTGCACACTGCTGGATTCCTTTTTTTCATCTATATGCCAGGAACAATTGACCTAAGGCAAGACCTTTTATTGTAACTTTTGGCAGATCCAGTCAATATCCATTACTTACAATTATGCTTTTTTGGTATGTATTGTGTTTCTGCTGCAGTATCTCTGTCTAATTTTCAAGTCCAGAGAGGACTTCACTGTATAATTATTCAAAGTTCATTTAGTAAGTGATGCAGATGAAAGATAGAGGAGAAAAATAATACCAGTCAGTATGAAATTACATTCCTAACAGCGCTTCTGCAACTTATCTCTCTAAGCAGAAAGTACATGGCAAGCTAGCACTAAAAAACCTCTACGTGGGCTCAAGACCCTTTTTTCAAGTTTCCTTCAGTACCTCCACATCCTTTGTTTCCCTAATCTATAGCGACAGGCAGCTGCCTGGACTGTGCTTGTAAAATCCCACTTCTACCACCGTGCAGCACAGAACCAACATGACAGATCTTGCTTAGGAAAAAACCCACAACATAATCGGAGTCCCGTATGCCTGTGTTTTAAGCACAGCTGTTGCAAATAACTTCCGAGACCTCAGAAACAGGGAGGGGGGAAGCGCATGGGAACTCTCCTCTGCCTTCATGGTGTATTTGGTCTGAGCAGCTCACTGGCGTGTTAGTGACAGGATGGTGCTGTTATACACACTCTGCACAGCACTGCAGGAACGGCTCTGCCTTCAAAGGCAAAGTCACTCCTGGTTTGGGAGCAATCTTGGGACTGACGGACAAGTGAGGACCAGGAAGAAGCAGAAGAGCCCAGGGAAGAGACAGGGGCATAAGTGGCTGGCAGAACATACATTATTTTGTTACCTACGCCCAGAACTACTTCTCTGGTGAAAAATCCCAAACAAACATCAATGGGAAAAAAACCCTAAATAACATTAATAATTTTAAGGTATTACTTGTTAAGAAGAATTCAAATGTTTTGGACGAAGGCGAAAAAAGTTCTTTAAAAATTGATGTTGTCCTTTTAAATAAAAAAAATACGTATACCTACAGCCAAACACCTCTTTCCCTTCCAGACCAAGAACACAAAGCCTACGAGCCTGCTGCCCAAGAGCAATATACCAATGACAAGCAGCAAGGAGGCACCTCGGCCACCTGCTAGAATAAAGAAGCCTCAGAAGAAACAGAAAGCCTCAGAACAGCCTGGTGTTCTGCACCAGGGTGACAGGGACAGCACCAGCTGCCATCTGAGGACCCGGCCTAAGCATGGACCTGCTGCCTCCGAAAGTTACCGCTTGGAAGTTAAACTCAGCTTGACTCAATTCAATTGAGCAGGAGGTTATAGAGTTACAGCTGACAAATTTTTGACGTGACATTTCAGCAGGGTGACAAACTTATAATAAGCTGATACAGGTTGTCATATGACAAATCCATCTAATGGCCACAGGTCCTGAACTCTCCCTCTGGTTAGCTGAGGGCAGATGAGGCAGTTTATTACGCAGCTACATCTGTGCTTCTCTCTTCTGCTCTTGGGACAGCCAAAACTTTTTCTACGGAAAGCTGAAAAGGCAGGGGCCAAAGCAGTTTCAATATCAAATACACAACATGACATACATTCCGTCTATACTTGCGTTAGGAATCTTTGCAAGTAACCACATCTTGATTCATGTCTCTTGCTTCCACTCATGACACGCTCCTTTTTGCAAGCACCTTCTAGCTAGTGATAAGAGTAAGCTTCGGGCTGGAACTTGCAAATGCACTGAGTGTGGGAGTTGCGCAACTCCCCCTGGACTAAATGGTATAAGTACTAGCAGTGCTAATGGAGGAAGGCGGCCAAGAATAATTCTTCTGAGACATGAGCTTGTATGAATTACCCATCCTGCTAGGACTCCTGAAGGACAGAGCTTTGGCAAAGCTGCACTTTGAATATCTCTTTCTAAGCCAGCATAACAACAAAATTAGTGTAAATGAATAATGGCAGACCAAAAAAAGCTTCAGTAATATAATTTTTCCGTGCGCTAAATGTAATACAAACGTGTGCATTCTGTTCTGAAACACATCTCTACCAAAAACACTTTTCTTTGCACATCCCTTCTAAGGATGAAGGGTCAGATATTGCCCAGTCTTTGCAATCCTTGAGCGAAACACTGCAGGGGCACACATTGCAACACAAATAACTTGATGGTTGCTACACAATCAAGAGCAGCAGCAGAGTTCAGTGCCTCAATACACTGTTCACACAGGGATTATAGGAATCAAAACTGGAAGAAAAAATTGCTCCTCAGCAAGCATGGGAATGGGCTAGCACAGTGCTACAGATTCCTCAACAAACCCTGTGCAAGTTCTGCTTCTCCTAACTTAAAGAGGTGAAGGAAGGAAACGTACTGCTAGTTTATTGACGTATGTCTCACCGATGCCAAGTCTGAGCAGCTCCTCTAGCCATGGCAGAACCAGGCTGATGTTCCCGCTAAATCGGGCTGCAAGACACCTACTCAGGCAGGTAGGACAGCTCACAGCTGCTCCTGGAAAGAAGCCGACGCACGCCCACAGACTGCCAGTTACGCTTCAAAGCTCGGCTGAGAGCACCCACCAGTCCTTGTCCCTGCTTCCACAGGCAAGATAACCTGATGATCTCAGTCCCACTCCGTGCAGAAAAAAAGTTCACACAATCTGGAGACACAAGCGCTTGAGCAGGCTCTTGTTGGCACGCTGAGCTGACAGAACCCATCATTTCTCCTAATTTCATTTTTGCTCTCTGTAATTAAGAAGTCTCTGAATTTGTTAAAAAAAAGGAAAAGGTAAAATGCTTACTCCTAGTTTGTTGCAGATAGGTGGAATGCTGAGGAAATGCTAAGGGTCAAAAAGGCTAAATTCCCTATCCAGCTCCGGAAGCCCTGCCAGACCTGCCTCCTGGCTAACAGCACCCCTACCTAAGACACTGCCTGTACTTCCACAGGCAGGAACTGTTCATCTCTCACTGCAGCTCCTATTTGATTTAGTCCCCTTCATCCCTCTCCTCTCGTCCCTCCAGAAGACTTGTTTTCTGGCATCCTTTCCTCGGGCTCGCCATTTCCTAACCCTGCCAAGCCACTGCTTGTCTATTCCAAGTTTTTCGTGTGTTTACAAAAGTGACAGCGTGACCTCTTGTAAAAGTCACTTTCACAACACATCAAACAGACAGCCAGAAGACAAACACGCATTTCTCCTCCATGCGTGCTGCATGGAGCATCAGCCTGACTTGTTGGCGTGGGAAGCGTGAGCTGGGCCTCTTCTTCCCCGAGCTAGTGACTGCTGCTCACTAGTGTCCTCTGTCCCCACGCAGCACTGGTTGGTGGATTTGGCTGCTGCCTGTGGGGGTTATGGGAAGGTTGTGCACAACTTACTGATGGTTTCTTGCAGGACTGGATTAAGCCAGAGGCAAGACCTGCCTGGAAGCTACGTCATCTGACTGCAGGTAGAGACATCATTCACGGGCCAACCTCACCAGTACAAAGTGAAAGGCATCGCTCACACACAGCGGCCAAGCAGCAGCTTTTTCTATGTGCAAGAACAGCAATGAGAAGAGTGCTAAGTCCCAGTAGACTCCCTTGGGTTTGAATTTCAAAGCTATTCAGCCAACACTTTCAGCCATACACTCCTTAAGCAGAAAGCTAGAAGTTATTACCGTAGCTAATTGCCGCAGCTAACAGATGCCTTCCCCCAGCACGCTGCTAACACAGTGCAGGGCTCTAAGTGCGCAGCGGTAGGTAAGAAGGAAGGGGAATTTTAAGACCCGATTTCTGCTTCTGCTACTTCAGGGATTTGTTACAATCTGCTCCAAAATCAGCAACAGAATAAAACTGTTACTTTTAGGGCCATTCTCTTCTTAATAAACACAAGAACTGTTATAAGTCAGCACTAAACATAAGCTAATACTACGCATATACTTACATAATTTAATAATAGACACTATGCCAGCCTATATATGGGTAGGGTCTAAAAAAACCTCCAAAGGTTACATGGGAATTTTAGAAACAGACATTTGTTCAAAGTATCAGCCTGGCACTCGGTAGAGCGTAATAGCTATGCTGAGGACGTGTGGGAGCATGCAATATTACAGCTTGCAATCTGGAGTTCCTGCTTCCATTTATCTGCCACTTCCTTTCTGTAGTTTCCTCTCCCTCTTAATATTCCCAATTCTGGACTACCGAGTGTAAGTGGTCAGGCTAGCAGTAGCTGTGCTCAGAGGTACAGGAAGATTCCTGTTCCACGAGAGCAGAAACGTCCCCTAAGGCTGAGCTGTGAGCAGGGCACAGCACATCTGCCATCAGCAGCTGGAGACCACCTTCACCCCCCGTCCTCACCAGGTTACTCAGGGACTGTCCCTACTCCAGAAGCAATCCCTCCCGATGCCTGAACGTGGGCAAGAGACCTCTCTCGTCCCCACTGACCAGACCTTTCGACATCTGCTCTCTGCCTTTGCTGACTCCAGGAAGCTCTGCAGCAGTAGCACTGTTGCGGTGAGGTGGTTTTGCTTTGGGTTTTTTTTTCCCAAAAGGAGACCCTTAAGCAGCTGTGGAGTTTCCATGTGGGTGGTGATGCTCCAAGGTTCAATTTCACTTTAAAGTAGCTACAGCAGCCAAACAGATTTTGCTGGCAACCGTTCACATCACTTGATACACCGCAATAACGTTCTCTGCCAGCAATTTTGGCTGCACAGAGCCCGTGCTAGATTCATGCGCGCAAGGTAGGATTTCACAAATGACCCTTCATGCAAATAAAATCTCCCTCCCTCATGCAAACCCAAATGTAGTGTTATTTCAGGCTCAGGATGTTCACTCTGGCCATAATGAAGCGCCTCGGGTTTATTTAGCATGTCATTACACATTAAGGTGTAGCAAGCACATCTTTTGATGGACCAGCACATGTCAGCAAGAGACGGAAAGACAAGGCTGTTGAAAGACAATCTCCCATACCTGCCCTCTCCTGCAATTTCTACATACTTTGGGGGAGTTTGGAGCAAGAAGAAAATGAAGTTTATTTCAGAACATTCACTTGGAAAACAGGTAGGGCAAGGAAAAAGCAGATTGCCATTTTAAATAAAGATCTTAGGGAAACATTCTCTTTTAATGCTGAACATTTTCTATGAGAAGAGAATTAACCCTGTTTTCTCCTTTCTGCTTCTCTAAAGCAGCTCATTTCCTTCCAGTTGCTATTTTGCAGAATCAGTATGTATTTCCTCACAAATCTCTTGCTATCAGCATCTGAATTTGTCTTTAGTAACGTCTTTAGCAAATGACAGCATGTGGCTGTACTTGAATTCTGAAAAAAAGGAAATAGCGTTTGTCCTCCCATGACCAGGCAAGCCAAAATAATTTAGGGGTTAATTTTAAATTGCACATGTGTTTAAAAACATATATGAAAAAATACTTTTGGTTTGTTTGAACCAATGGTGCATGTCATGGACCATCAGCTTCAGCTTCTCCTAGCCTTTGATAGCTTGTTGTTTAGCCACAAGGGAGAAGAGGAAATTATTTCTTTTTGTGGCAAAAAAGAAAAATAAACAACCCCCTTCCACTCCTCCAAACCCACACACACCAGTAGACCCAAAACCAAACAAACAGAAGCCCCAGAGGAAATCAACATTAAAAAAAACCAAACAAGCATAACATTCCTTAGAATGTATCACCTTTGAAGAGAACATTTGGCAACCACTTCAAAATAATAAATGGGGACATGCAACCCATATCGTATCTCTTCCCTCTGCAGAAATAAATTGAGAAATCCTGTGACACTTAGGGGATCCATCAGCAAAAAAAACCCAGTGGGGCTTTTGCATGTGTGTGTGTCTGCAAAGACTGAAGTCAGCAGACCTACGGTGTTGGTTGATTCTGCCATCTTCAAAGACATTTAACCTTGTTTGAATTGTAGCTCGATATTTAAAGTTGGGAAGTCGCATCCTCTAAATTTTCCAGAATGTCATTTAAATTAGCTGGCAAAAATAATAATGTTTTGGGTATTCTCCCCCCCACCAAAAAATACACATCCAGGCCTCCACCTACATGATGTATGACCTTGTATTTTATAGTTCTGTCCAGTGATCCCAGAAAATCTTTAAACAAGCTTATATGATTTTAAAAATTATGCATTTAAGCGTCTCTCTTATTTGCTCTTGATTTTTTTTTTTTAACTATTTAAAAGTGTTCGTTTCACCTGCAATGGCAAGAAAATTCCTTTCTCAAAACAAGCAAAAATCTGACTGTTACATAATTATGGGACTGCAGAAATTAGGACTTTAAACAAAACACCAAATATGATGAGGCTTAGGCTATACTACAACTTCATAGGATCTATGAACATCTGAAGGAACAGGTGAAACCAAAGGTAAAAATAACAGCACCTCTGACATCAACAGGAATTGCACCACTGATTTCAATAGGACTAGGTTCTTCATATTGCCTGCCCAAATTTCATTTCTTTTGTGTTAGTCGATTATGCCTTGGCATCTTGCCCTCCTGTTGCGAGTCACAATTTGCAAATGAGTTTTCAAGGTTAAAAAAAAGTGTAGGGAAATGAGATTTCCTACCGCTAAACAAAAATCACAATGAAGTATTACAGTAGCTTTCCCAAAAGTGCACATTGGTCACTCTTCTGATAAGAAAATGTTAAAAATAAAATCCAACAGGTGACTCATTTGCCTTTTACCGCAACCCACAGCAGCAGAGCCCTCCACCAGGGAGATGCTCTGACCCACAAAACGACGGCTGCATTAACATCTCACCATCTGTATTTTCACATGGGTACGCCAGAGCAGCCACCCTGAAGATGCCTTCGCCACATGAAACAAGCCTAAGCAGAAAGCAGGTGTAACAGGGAAAAAATACATGGCAAAATTCAGGCAGTAAATGATCCTCTTCTAAACACAAGGTACATTTGTCTGCTCTACAGAATAATCATCATCATCATCATAGTATGTCTCGGAAGAAATCTGGAGTCATATCTTGCTGTCTGTTTTGCAAACAGAGTTAATGAGAGTCATGTGGATAATGTTTTTCATTAAATTGAGGATATGAGCCTGATTCAACTCCACTGAAATCAATGGGAGTCTTTCCATTCATCTTAATGAGGCTGAATCAACTTTTAGAACACTAGAATGCAAAACCCTTCACTCATTCTGCCTCACAGAAGGTATCTGCTATTTTCAGAAAAGTCTAAGGACAATTTTACCACACCAGAAATTAGTCAAATCAGGTCAGGAGAAAAGAACATATGGAAACGCCTTACGTCAGTAGGAAATATCTACATATTAACCTTACTCTACTTTTTTTTTCAGGGTTATTTCATACTAAATGGATCACATATTCTTAAATGTGATCTGAAAAACCTCAGAAAGTACTGACAGAGAAGTAATGTGCACATGTGGGATATTGCAGAGAACTGAAGTGTAGCACAGTCTTGTATTTTTATATAAAGCGGTGTTCATATTATGCATGTAAGGAAAACAAAATACAGTATTTAAAAAAAAGCTAAAGAAACTGCCTCATTTTTTCCAAACAGAAACAACCTGATTAGTTTCAAGCACTCATTCGCAAGAAAAAGGGAAACCAAAGGAAAACAATGCTCTCCTCTACATAAGTTCTGCAAATGATGTATTTAACAAGTTCATAAACTGTTTTCAGGGAAGGCAAAAACAGAGTATGGATTCTGACTCCAACAAAGGACTCCTGTATTCTCGTTACCCTTGTTTAAGGGCAGCAAGTGGCAGCACCTCCATAGATAACTTTTTCTGAGTTTCTTTTATGGCTTTTTTTGTTTTTATACTAAATAATGGCAAGGCGATGGGCAGGAAGGGAGGGCTGCATCAGACCAAAAGTACGTCAGGAAAAGCTGCAAGGATGGATAGGATTGTTATTATTTGTACCACAGCAGTGCCCGGAAACCCATGCCACGCTCAGTGCTGTCTTTGGCTAGGTCCAATGCAAACATGCTGCAAGACAGACCCTACACACAAGAACACAGATTACAGTGATGCTAATTTAATAGCTGCCAACTGGATATAGATTTGGAGTGAAAATATTTTTTCCTTAACTGTTGACTTTTAGCTACTTCAATGGCAGCTTTACCGCTCCTGGCAAATCAATCTTGTCACCAACTTTGAGCAGCTTCCTCCCTCCCTAGTTTTCCTCATCGTTAGCAAAAACATCTATATTATTTTTACTCCTCCTTGTAATCTGCGTGCATTATGCCAACCACCCTCCCAGCCCTTTGGAAGCTCTGCACTTCAAAAGGATAGAAACTCTTCTTGTGGCATACATGCAACTTCCATTACAGTTAATGAACGTTACGTGTCAGAAGTTCATTTGGCAAGGCTGCTCTACTTCCTTGCCCATCTCCTGTAGCATTTGGGGATGCAATTCATCTTGGTCTAGTGCTTTGTCAACTCTTCACAGTTATAATTACCTTATTATCTGCTTCACTACTCCAGTCAAGCCTTTTTGTTTCCTACATTGCCTTTCAGGGTCCTATTGCTCATCCTAGAGAGCATTTTTTTCACCTTTTCTTCCTGCGTGTGAAAAGCAGTACAGAGAAACCAAGTGAACTTGCTCAGTGAACTTCCCAGCTCTTGCCCGGCTGCAAGCCTGAAGGCACATGCTAATAACTAGGCACATGCCAGACAGATCGCATCTGATGCCTCATGCTTTGCTCTCTCCAGCTGATTGCCTTTTATCAGCACCTTCAGTCATCCTCAGCTTGCTTTCTTTTTCAGGTCTTCGTGTGCCTGTCACTTCACAAAGAATTATTTTAATAAGAAGTATCTGGAGACAGACAGGATGGAAACAGATCTGAAAAAGTAGGAAACCGAATACAGAAAGAACCGCAGCGAGGGTGACATCAGACTCCCAATTCTGGGTTTCCATGGCTAAGAATAAGCTATACGTGCTATCACAAGTATGAAAAGGCTCTCTGGAAGGCAGAACATTAAGCAGCCACCAAAAAGACAGCCGACTTCTAGTTGCAGTTTACCCCATTAAAGAGAATTGCTTCCAGTGCATCTACAGAATTACATCTAGCAAGGTGTTCAGATCTGGATTGAAATCTACTCTGCATTGAAATGCAGTGAAGATGAGTCGGCACCTTATGAAAGTGGATTCTGGCCACTGGCTCCAGCAGTGAGCCTTCCTGCTCCTCTCAATTCTCACTTCTAACACAGAAAGCTGTTTGCTCATTTTTTCCCCAATCCTCTTCTCCCGCACCTTTCTACATCCCCTCCAAATGTGGCACTGTTGGCAAAAACACCAGGCTTAGGCTCTTTTGTGCCATAAGCCTTCCCTCCTGTGATACTGATACTCCTGAGGCATTCAGTACATCAGGAGTTGATTTACTCAGCTTTCAGTTTATAAAGCATACGCAAAAAAGGCATCTTGGCAAGAAGACAGAGCTACCACTGTTCTATCAAAGGCAATTAAAGTCACAAGTGCAAGTCAACAATTTCCTCTCTCCCCCAAAAAAGAAGGAAGGAATTGAGTCCAGAAGACTAAAGCCAGCACTTGATTCAGCACACCTTTCAGGAAAGAAGAAAAACCCAGCTTGATGGTCGTGTACCATGCTGAGTTTACGTTGCTAGCTGTTAGCACAACCATCTTTTCATTTCTGTTGACCAGGAAGCACCAAACCGAGAACACAACGAACATGGGTCTCCACACTGTCAGTGGCACAGAAGAACATCAAAATACTTCCAAGAAGGTACAGACAAAAGCCCAGTACATAAATGCAAATGGCTCAGAACATAGAGTATATAAAGAATACCGGTTTCTGTAAACATTGCTGAGTATCTTCACTGTGCCAAGATGCCCATGAACCTATAACCTGCTCAGACCAGTCTTCAAGCACACAAATTCAGTAAGATCCTGACCAGCTACTTTCAAAACAGCTCAGGTCCCATTTTATTTTTAAAAGGTCCCCCTCCCCTTTAGCACACTGAGGCCATTTTTCCCTGAAAATGTCAATTTTGGTGCTGGTGTGACCCACTAACAGGTGCAGCTTGTAAGTCCCACCTTCTCTTGCCTAATCTGACATGAACAGGAGCCTGGCACTGCTGTAGATGGGGAGAGCTCTTGGTCTGAAGTTGTTTCATATCCAGTCACTGCTGGTGGGCCAGCCAGGGAAGCCGCCAAGGGGGCAAACCTGCAATGCAGGGGAGAGTAATGCCAAAAATCCAGCCCTATTTTTGGGTGCCAAAATCCTTCCAGATTTTCTGAAAGGCAGCTGACAGACTGGAAGGTACATCAAGCTGAAGGGAAGGAAGAGTTATCTTTTCCTCCATTTTCGTCTCATTCTGTGTTTGCTTCCAGCAAGCACCTCTAGCCTCCTGTTCCCACGGTTTGTTACTTGTACAAATTAATTGCACCTATTCTTTTTTTCTTCTGTTTACCTTTTCATCTGCTTTCTTTGGCATTATTTTAGTCATCCGAACAGCTGATTTCCTCCCTTTAATCAAAAAGTGCCCTTCCTCTCTCATCCACACAGTCCCAAAATATACAGCTCTGAAAAGCAGCAAGGTTTGGGGGCAGAGAATTTGTTCTTGCTTTCTTTGGTTTATTTGGGTTTTGTCTTCAATCACCTCCCTCCTGCTCTAGAAGCAGAATGTTGCTGTGGGGGACCTGTGTGATCAGATCTCTGTCAATGAGAGTACGTTTCCTGCTGGATTCCTCCAGCCAAAAAAAAAACCAACCAAACAAACAAAACAAAAAACCAACCACCCAAACAAAAAAAAACACCAAAGGGGAAAGGCCAGGCAGAGATAGTTTTTGATTTTTCAGGCAAAGATAGTTTTTGATCTTTGGATTAACTGAACGGCATCAATCCTCTAGGACGGGAACCAAACAACAGCCCAAAGCAGCCCTTAAAATAAATTACAAAGGAAGACAGCCATTAATACAGAAAGGCAGCCGTACCAGTATGATGGGAGGGAATAAAGCAAGCCAGCTATGCCCCAAAGGATGGCTGCTGCCACGGAAAGAATTCAGACTTGGAATAAATTACAGGATTTTGATCCCACCCACGGCCAGTACTTCCAAAGCATTCAACACTCACCATTGGGACCAAAATTTCGAAAAGGGCTCAGTTAGTTCCCATTTGGGCAAAAAAAGAAGTAGACAAATTTTTCAAAGAACTCAACATCTGGCAGCGAGCTACTCTAGCATCTATTTAGAAGAATCTGGTGTTAATATGTATTTCTCTCATTACTCTGCATCTCTCCTGAGTTCGCTGATTCAACCTCATCTTTCATGTATGTTCAACATCCACTCGGTTAAACTTTTCTGTTAGCTCCTTTGCAGCTGTTTCGCTTCTAGCCTCACATCCTCAGTCATTATTCTCCGAAATTACTAGCATTGCTCTCTCCTTTGCCAGTCCACACACGTTTTGATTCTGGAAGCGAGCCAAGGCTAGTTGCACACACATACCTCCCTGTTTATTTCCTGTTTAATGGAACACCATCTCTGGTGCCCAGGTAGCAAAATCCTTCCATTATCTCACTGACCTTTTTGCATATTTTAAGAGGTTATTTTGTGGTTTGTGCAAATAACACAGCAGAGTTCATAGAGATTTGTGTTGTCTTTCCCACATCCTCACCTCTCCCATAATACGGCCCCTCAGTGGTCATCTCATAATCAATGAATGCAATAGGTCTAACCCAGCCTGTTCCTGTTATACACAAACACTGCAGAATAAACAGGGGAAGAAGCATTTTGATGTGATGCATAAAGAATAACTGCATTGCACTGGCGCAGGCTGCGAAAGACTTGCTGCTAGAAAAGACCTAGGCGACAGCAGAAGGAATGGAGAAACTACTGTACTGGGGAACAAAATAAGAGAGAACAGAAGAATATGGGACTGCCTGTACGTAGCGCCAAGTTCTGCAAGTGTCCTCCCTACGCTCCTGGGGAATCTGAGGCATGACAGGCTCTGGTGCAAAGAAAGAGAGGAAGGCAAAGGATGCCCACCTTAGGGGGACTGCTGCGGACAGAAAAGACAGAGTGCCACTTGAAAGCTTGGAAAGGAGGCTGCTTGGCTTGCGAGCCATGGCAGCTAGACCCCATGGATGAGAGAACTGCATGAAAACCCAAAGACAAATTTTGATGGCCTCTCCTTCTGCAGCTGTAATTGCTGAACAGTAACCGGCTGGCTGCAGTGCCAGCCTTGGAAGAGACGAGGTCTTCTGGAGCACTCACATCCTTAACTACCACGGAGCTTGTGTTAAAAAGGAAAGCTAGGTTTATACTTACAGCACTAGACTAAGATTCAGGAGATTAACATTCATTTTCTGTCTTTGCTAAACCTGTGGTAGGACCGCCACCAGACCACTAATTCGCACTATGTTTCAGACTCACTTTCACAGGATGAAAATAGTATTTCCTTCCATTCCAGACTTTGCTTTGTCATTTAAGAGTTTGCCTGTGTGTTCTTCCAGAATAAGGACTGAATTCTATGCTTGTTCGGAACTTTCTATCTACAAAAAATAAAAATAATACAAAATTTTAAAAATATATCGAAAGAAGCTGTATAACTCAGTACTTTATAAGAACAACACTTTAAAGGACAGAGATTTCATTTTTCTGCCAGAATGGAAATTCACCTAGCTCAGGAACACACCTCGATGCTGCAAATATGTGCCAGTAACATGTCTGCAATTCCTATGCAAGTTTTTAGTTCTGCAATATTAAATAAGGCTCTTATTAAAGATTTATCACAGCCTGTCCCTTTGCATCTGGTGGCTGTGTACCGCAAAGCTAGAGAAGCACAGCAAAAATAAAGTAGCTGCTATAATGCCAGCCGTGCTTCCTGCGAGTTCCAAAATATCTTCTGACACTAAGCTTGCTGTGTAACAAAATACAGAGCTATTTCTATTTAAAACTGCTAATGATCCATTAAATTAGTGTGTGGAATGAGGAGGGAAGGGGATGGAAGGATATTGTGTTTTCGTGTTTTGTTTGTTTTGTTTTTATAAATATCAATATGAGTTACAGTGTAATTAAAAAAAAAGTTTGCCAAACCTTACATCAAATTTCAAATGACATTTTTGTGAATTTAAGAAAAGTTATCCTACTACACTAGAGGGATTCGATGCATAAAAATTCTTCTGGAGTAAAAGATGAAAATTTTCTCTGATCTTCTAAAGTCACTACATTATTGAAGACCAAAGAGAAAATAAAGCCAGATTCAAAGGTAAAATAAACTTTCACAAAAGGACCAGACAAAACTACAGCCGCTGACTAATAAATAGCAGGAACTGCATCAAGACAGGAGAGTTGGTACTTTCTTGCACTACAGTTGTTTTGCACTGAGATCTCACCTCATGTCAAAATAAAAATGAAAAATTCGCCTTTCAATCTGAAGCAATAGTGAAATTTCCCCCCGTAATTCCAAAGATTCTTCCTGTACAGCAAGTGAACAAATGCAAAATGACTACTCTCAAAGCTGGCAAGGTTGCTAGGAAAACAACTGTGAAAACCTAGAAGTCTGCAAACAAAATGTTAGAGCAATCAGGGCCATGAAAATGCTCAGAAAAGAGAGGCCTGTTTCTTAGAAAACTACGATGAAGAAAGGCAGCTGTGGGTAGCTGTTTCAGACACACATGGAGACTTGTATGCATTTCATGTGACATCGGAGGGATGGACTCATTGCCTCCATGGCTCCTATGAAGTTCCCCACACTCCAGAGGTTTCAGTTTGATGCCATAGAATTTCTATCAGGTATTGAATAGTAGCTTTCTGTTAGAAAATACACACCTCTTATTCTTAATCTTTACAGAGAGAGCTGATTAAGCTTCTCTCCCAAATTTAGTTTAGTACTGCATACTCACAAAATATGTCATAATTGTATTTTGTTACAAATCAATAGGGATTATAGGGCACATAATCAGATCAAAAATGGAAATCACAACTTGCACAGCAGAATCCTGATACGATAAACCTCCCCATTAAGGGGTAAGTTGTGCCATGGGAAAAGGAGGTGCGCTTCTGGCCAGCTTGTATTTGTAGAGGGGGACAAAGGCGGACAACGACTGACGTTTGTACTCAGGACAAGGACGTAGCAGCAGAATATATGGACCGCAAGTATTCCGGCAGGCCATACCAGCACTACACACTATTGGCTTTCCGCATTATCCTAAGACTCTTAAATCAATAGCAGCAGAAGGATTCAGCTATCCAAACGATCTCTGTCGCTCTATTTTACAGTTATGCTATATTAACTATCACTAAACAACGCACCCCCTGCCAAAAAAAAAAAAAAAATCCCAGAAGATATACAAATTCCTTTAAGGATCTTTGGGAAGTCCTACGTGAGTGCCAAACCTAATCAGAGCAGTCAGGAGCTAGTGCCGATTCCCTAAGCATCCAGCCAGCTTCCATTCACAGCACCATTCGCCCCGTGATGAAAGATGAAAAATTCCAAATGAGATTTGAGACTCATCAGAGAAAGTACTATACTAAATGAAAAGAAAGGACAAAGATAGCACTTACTATTCTTGAGATTCACACCTATTGCTTTCCATTTTATTTTGGTTTTCCCTGTGTTTAAACATGGCATCCCACACTTATTTAACACCTGTTTAAACACTGTTTAATCACTTGATACTCACTGAATGCATTCTTGTTCAGGGGGATTTATGGCACTGACCTGATTAGGCAACAATCATTGGCATTGATAATCGTTAGGCTAAGATGGTTCCCTGGGAGATGTCCCAGTAACAGTGGCTGTCTCAATTAAGCACATCGCAATTAAGTGGACTATATCTATAGGGTGATCTCACAAGGAGAACAAGGCATTTCAAATGCCTTTTTTTTTAAAATATATTTTTAATGCAAAATTAGTACTTTTGCTTGGAGAAGAGAATACTACTTACAGGTTTCTCTAAGAATTCCTTTTTTTTGGCAAGTGCAAACTCTTATTTCAATGCTAAAGATTTCCTCTCCAATCCCCATAAATCTTACGGCAGCACATCTCTGTGTCTCTGCTTCGCCTCGCCCGAGATGCACAGGTTGCGCTGGAAGCTTTGCCAACCAGAGGTGTCCCAGGAAAGACCCCCTTTGCCCAGGGGATGAACAACAGGGAGAACGATTGTAGGGTGTGCAGCAACAGAGGCTACTGCCTGCTGATCCCTGCTTCATTTGTTAGGGGAATTGAAAGAAAACAGGTAAATGAGGCTAGGAAATGCAGGAAGACAAGCAAAAGTCTTACGGTCAAAATCAGTTCAGTTTTTGCTGTCAGCAGCCCTCTTTTCTCCAGAGTTTCTTGGAGATGCCAGGCCAACCTCCCCAGGCAGGCCTGCATAACCAAGCTATTTCAGTCCAGTATGCAGAGGTTGGTCCCAAGCCCCTTCCACCTACACGCACAACTCTTGCGTGACCTTGGTGAGCTGGCTGGGTAGCACGATGGGCACATGCCAAGAATCCATTTCTATTTTGGCTTGTACCCAGTCCTCCCTGCAGCAGGGACATACATTAGCTCTCCTGAGTGCTGCTGATCTCCGATGCTATCCCAGTCTCCCCGGTGTTTAGGAAAGGCGAGCGTTTATCCCATCATTCATGGGAAAGAATCATATGGCAACTCAGCTTACCACTGCATGGAGAACCTCAGGGGGCACAGTCATTAAGACATGGGTTTTCAGCACATCTGAGCCCCGCAGACTGGGTGCCAAATGCCCCAGAAACTGCAGTGAGGCGTATTTTTAACCTTGCATAAAAGGCTGTCGATGATGCATTCCCCATTTCAGGGGAAAGGAAGAGGATGCATAGTGGGAAACTGTAAGACTGATTTGCTGCAGGGCCAATATCTTTAGTTCCAACCAAAACCAATGGGAGCTGTGCTTGGAGGATATAAAATGCTACCTAATTTCAAGAAGCCCGTAAAATAATCCTACCTACATGTCTCAAAGTCAAGGGACACATTCTGCCTCCTTACTCTGTGCCCTACTTTCTTAATATGCAATTGAGGTGAAAACATCTCCTGCGTGACAGTGGTACAGTAAACAGAGATCAGTTCTTTGTGGCGGTTCTCTTCAGTACCACAGTGAGGTATGCTGTATCACAAGACAATCAACACTGCTGTCGTCTGTGCAAAGCTTGACTGTAATGTCCTGTGTAAGAGATGGATACTGGACACTGAGCAATGAGATGAAAACAAAATGTCAGATAATAATCTCTGCCCATTCAACGAGTATCACCTACTTGTTGCTCTGAATGAGACAGAACCCTAGAAAAGCTAATGCAGAAACAGATAATTAAAGACTGTAACGTAATCCATGCATATAAGAAGCCTATAAACAGGTTGTCAAAGTAACTTCAACTTCTGGCATTTCTAAGCTTTTAACTTACTGACTGAATAATCTTCTTACGTTATTTCAAATGTTTGTTTTGGTTTGGTTTTTTTGGGGTTTTTTTTGTTTGTTTGTTTTTTGGTTTTTGTTTGGTTTTTTTTTTTTAAATAGTCACGCGGTCATACTTCTTTACAGGAAAGACTTGGGGTACACTTACAAGCCACAAAGCATCCATGGCAAATACTTCTCTTGAATTAGGAAGTTTTAATCCCCTCCTGTCTGCCTCATGTGCCCACCAGCACAGCAGCTGTTCTCATCAAAGCACCAGAGCCGACACTCACAGTATTGTGCCATCAAATGGACTGCTGAAATTGAAACTTAGGACTCTAAATCGCCAGGGGAAAAAATTCACTTTCAAAATAGGAATTTAATCTTCTAAAGCATCAGATTCTTGAAAATATTACCCTAAACTTACAGCTTAATCCCCAAACTGTAGGAAAGAGCAAAACAAAGCTTGTAGTAAGACAAAACTACTTTTACATTTCTTGGAGATACCACAGCAAGTCTTCAGTCCCTGGGTAGTTGAAGTTAGTGATTTGTACCTCATTTCTGGCAAACTTCATTTAACCAGTTGACCTGATACCTCTTTCCCAGATGAGAACAATTAACACAGTAAAAACGTGCTAGGCACACACTCCAGCGCTGCTTCCATATGCAAACCAGTGCCATGGAAACAGAAATGCCAGCGCGGTGGTAAGGGCAATCGGCAGTCACCAGATGAGCAGTGAATCAAGGGCTGAGGAAAACAGCTGTCAGCAGGATTACTTAAATAGATTGCATTTCACAGGGCAGCTCACATTAATACTGCAGTATGGTATTTAAAAATCAGGACAGAAATTTGTTGCTTCGTCATTAGCTACCATGTTATCGCTTGCCTGGCCAGATCACAGAAGGGCAGTGCCATAACCTGCAGTCTGGGGAAACAAAGGATTCAGCTTTAGCTTTATCTCTTCATTTCAATAGCCATTTCTACTTACTGTCTACAGCTTGTTATTTTACACTTTTCCATGCAATACAACCTAAACAGCTGTATATTGTTTTCTTCCCCTTTTGTCTCCCAGAGAAAGAAAAGAGCAGCCCCTGTGTATTGTCCTACTGCACTACCTAACTTTAACAGCAGCAGACAAACCACTTGTTTCAAAGCACAAGCTGGTAGGAACCTTAGTATCCTCTGAAGCAAATCTGCAAGTGACTGCTTCCCCAACAAGCTGAGCAGTGAGCAGGACAGCCTCCCTCTAGCTCCACACAGATGCAAACATCTGCTTCTCTTTCTGCAGTTCCCTGTGACATCTAACCAAAGACTTCAGGGAAGCCTGCTCCTCCGCTGCTCAGCGTTGCTTCTGATCACTGACGACGTTGCAAAGGAAGTGTTGAACACTATCAGCTCAGAACGGGAGAGAGGTAAATATAACACAGCGGAAGTGAGAAGGAAAAGAGGCAACATATGCTGAAGAGGCAGGCAAAGGCTCTGCCAGATGTTCTCCAGTGAAACGTGCTGGGGATGCGTCAGATCTCACTCTCCACGGATGTTTGCCCCGTTGGAAGATAACAGGGCGCTGGGTAGAGGAGAGGAGTGAGGCACCACACTCGAGGCACAACCCAGGGCTTTAAGCCAGAGGTGAAGATAAACTTTAGCTATCATGCCAGACTGACCTGCAGCAGCCTTTCTGCCTATTCTGCTGACAGCGAGGTCTTAAACCACCAAAGTTTACTGCAGGACATGTCAGAGCCCGACTGCACAGTGCGACTTGCATTCTAGGAGACATTACAAATTCCCTCTAAGCTCAATGGGCTGTGACAGCAGTGGCATCAATCAAGCTTGTCTCGGCTTATTTATTTATTTGGCAATATTTGACAATCTTGTAACTGGTCAACTGCTAATGAACACGCATGCCAAACATATCAGATAAATTAGCCATGTAACACCTCTCATAACTATTTCACTACTATTTTACCAGAGCTGTTGCAAGGTCATGAGAATTTCTAAAGGACTTCGCTTTTCCTGGTTTTGAAAACTCTGTCTGCAAATTAGATGCTGCATATATATTTGAAGTCCCATTGCAGACATTTACTGTCTTCAAGTTCCAAAGGGCATTTGTAGTATTTCAGATCGCCAAAATGAGAGCCAAAGAAAACACAGGATTTTTTTTTTCCTCCTTAAAAACAAAACAAAACACTCCCCCCCTCAAAAAAAAAGGTCTTCCCAGGGCATTTCATCTTGAATACCCTGAGAACCAAGGCACCCAAGCTCACTAGCGACAAGAAAAATTGCCTGAGCTTATAAGGCTGTGTTTTTCAAAACAAAATGCAAGCCTTGTGCAACCTGCAGCGACGCCAGACATCGGCTCTGTACCACTATCGGGCTCTACAGAGGAAAGTAAACGCTGCGCTCCAGCACACTTGGCACGCTCTTCTGTGCGGCAGACACCTAGAAACCCTGCAGCTACAGTACCTGTCGCAGAGGTTACCTGGAGCAAGTGCTGAGAATGATCCACAAAAGAGAGGGTGGGAGGGGGGAAACCCTGAAGCACACACGCAGTGGTTAGAAGAACTAAGATTTGAAATCCAGAGAATTCAGGCATTTCCATAATCTGGTCCCTAATGAGTATTTGTCCATTTGTAAACCTCCCTTTCTGTGAATGAGGTGTGGCCCCCCCCTTTTATCTTTCTTTTTAAATCATAACCCTTCAAGCAGCACGATAAGAAGGAAAAAAAAACAAGGAGCCTTTCACCAAAAACCAAAAGGGTGATGCTGCTACCTCAGCTACGTTCCTCATGCCTTCTCCTAAAATTCTCCAATAACATGTTTATTTAAACACTGCAACAGGAGACTTTTAACCATTTCTATTTATACAGTATACAGAATTCCAGTGAAATGACCAATGGCAAAATTTCAATAATTACTCAACAAATCTGGCTTTTTGAATCAGTGATTTCCTGTTTTGCTCTTACTATAGGACCGATTCAGATCTCCCCCAAAGCCAACGGAAAGTGATTTCAGTGTTTATCAGCCCAAGGTTCCCATATTCTGTAATTCACAGATCTGAGAAAGAGAAGTAGCACTTATTTGCCTAAGAGCTGCCCAGCTGAGAGGCTCATGAAAAAAACTTAGTTGCCTGGTCAGGAGAAGCCCAGCACTCTCTTTACTTCCCATTTTACTGGTGGACATGAGTTGTAATTCGGATGATCTTGGTCATCCACAAGAAAAATATGAAAATATATAAAGTTTCAGCAATATATTATTTATATTCCAAAGGCATCATTTCTTTAGAATCTCTTTAATGATAAGAAAGCATGTTCTGTAGCAAATGTCCCAGTTTAACGAAAAATTTTTAAGGTATTTTTCCCATTACTAAAAGTACATGGCTAAGAATAACAAACTTTTTAGGACTTTAGATTTTCTGTTTGCATTTGCAAAATAAGTAAAGTCAGAAAAAGTCTAATTTTTTTGCAAGGAAGCATACTAAACACATCAGTCTCACCTGGAATGCCACGGAGATTGGGAAAAGCTATCAACCAGTTGTGACCAGGACCACGAAAGACCTTTTACCTGTTTTTAATGCAGATTTTTGTTCTAAGGTTTTGAAAACAGTTCTACACATTTGAGACTCAGATTTCTAGAAAAGAAAGTTTAAAGTTGTTCTGCCAATAAAGACGCTAACATTTTATTTATAGAAACGTTGCTCGTTTCCTACAGAACAGATAAACTTTAAATTGTGTCATTTACTAACGGGCAATTAAGTAGTACAAACAAATTAAACGTAATACAAGCAACTCAACGGAGCTGAATACACACCATTCTAATAGAAACAGCAGGTTCTCCTAAAACAATCTGACACTTCCACAAATCAAAAATTTTGACAAACACTTGTCCTCCCTTGTGAGTATTTTTCCTCCTCAGTCATTCAGCAATTCTAGGTTAGTAATTTTACTGAGGTTGTTTTGAAATGCCTAAGTCCTGCAGCGAGGGGAGACAGTGTTAGGTGTTTCAGATGGGTGTGAAGATGTTAACTCCTAGAGCATTAGCAATAAATGTGAAATTTCTCAGCTTCACTCTGTACAACTGATGTTTGTCATACCCATATCCTTCATTCTCTGTCTACGAACTGACCCACAAGGTTGCAAAAAACTACAGCTGTTACTTTGAAATGTCTATACCCAGATGCTACTTTTTGGATTACTTTTTTTTCTTTTAGATTTTAAAGAAAAACACAGAAGTGGTTACTGCAACACTGTCTCCCCCTCCTCCCCTTTGGCTTTGATAGATTTTTATTTTCAGGTTGTTTCTTCTGTAATAAAGGCACATCAAATCAAACTTTCAAACACAACCATACGGATAAGGATGTAAAACGGAGGTGATATTTATTAGAACTTTGGCAATTACCTTTCTCACGTCACCATTTCCCTTCACACCCCAACTCCTGCTTCATTACATCCATTGTCCTCAGTGATTAATGTTGCTCTTCCCTCCCTCTGCACCACTGGAAAGGCAGAATTTGGAGCAGCTCAGCAAGACTCCGCCAAGCCCACCACACGAGAGCTTCACCCACTTTGTCAATGCCAGCACTTGCCACAGCTGAAAGCTGGGGACTTCAGTCCACAGCTGAACGAGCATTAGGTTACCTACAGCTGTATAAACGTGACAAGAGCATATAAAGCCTTCTGGCAGACTTCCAGCCCCTGAACATTTTCCTCAAGTTCCAAAAACAGCTCCAGCATGAGCCTGAAGCAGCCTCTGCCGCTTCCACCCTTCCTGGCCGCAGCTGCTTTGCTTGCTGAAGAACCCACCCTGTTGCTGAGGTCCCATTGACTTTTTCCTGACATGATGTCCCCAGCCTGGGCTGGACTCTGCTCCCAAACGACAGGAGCCAGACTCCAAGCAGACAGGAGCTCGCTGCTGTCTCCTGACTGAAACCTCGGCAGGGTTTCCCTTCAGCCCTGAACACGGGCAGTGGCTCTCACTGACATAAAGGACCGTGGTGATGTTATGTTACTCTGTACCTACATGGCTCAACCCCTTCTAGGGAAAGAAATGCCAAAGAAATAAGAGCTTCAGTATCTTCCCCAGAATATCGGGGCTTCTGGGTCTGGCCAGGATACTTTGTGCATCTCTTATGGCTGTAAATGAATGAAATTCTCAAATTCAGGCTGTAGAGACACAAGAGACCTTAAAGTCCCCGTTCCTGAAGCCAAGCATCGGCCAAACGACAACCACAAACCCTGAATGAGGGGCAGGTTACTGTCCGTCCCTAGCAGACTTTGTGAAAGAGCTTTGCTTTCATTTAAAAATGCCTTTCTTCTGCCTTTTAGCTTTGAAAGTACGGAAGGGGAGATACGCTACACTTCCCCTACGGCTTTCAGAACCAGTAATTCTGTTTCGCAAGTCTTTATTTTATCTTTTCAAGAGACAATAAATCTCAAGGTATAAATTGGGAGCAGATGGAGCGGGATGTCAGACTGTCAGCTTCCATTAGCAGCACCAGGGGCTTGCCACACACCACAGCCAAGCCGGAGCCTTTCATCTCGCCCCTGCGCAACTGGTGGAGGAGCTACTTGTCTGCGTTAGGGCTATTGACAGAAGAACATGAGTTGAAACCAGATGTGACTACGCTGACGGCCAGCCAATTATTGTTATAGGATGACTTTACCCATAAATCACTAGATCGCGGTGCTATCTGACTCATTTTTAAAGTTGTCAGGAGGTTGTAACAGGGCCGCAGAACAGAACAACAATGAAAAGCTGCCTGGGAAAGCAGAGGTGGATCTCTAGCCTCCCAACCCTCCTTCCCTTCAAAAACTGCAAGTTGCACTGTCAAAATGGGGCATTTGAGGACTGCGGACCAAGCAAACTGTGATGCTACTCTGTGTTGTCCCATGCAGCTGTAAAAAAACCCAATTTTGACGAGCAGCCCTTCTAGCACTTTTCAGTCCAAAGGAAGGTGACCACAGGCATCTGCAAGCCAGGGAAATGCAGCAGGAGCAAGCGAAGACTCCCTGGGAGATGGGAGCTCCCTTCCAGCTTCTGAGAAAAAACAGCACAAACCTCCTCTCTGGGAAGACCATACGGAGTACATAAACTAAAGTGTGATGTTTAATGAATACCAAACAAAGCAAGCCTAGGGGCTCCACATTTGATGCTCCATATTTGATTTTCCCAGACTTTCAGCAGTATGATGACTGTACAAGGGAGCCAAGCACAAGATGTTGGCTGCTTGTGCCTTCTCTGCTCTCCATCTTGGCGTTCCTCCACAACTTCTAGAGGTGACCAGTCTGCCTGAGCCTATTCGGTAACAACGTGTAACTCTATGCCTCTGCCACCAGTGTCAAAGGTGGTCTGCCTATGTTGAACAGTTGCCAACTTTACCAGTCTGCTCCAAATCTAATTGTGTCTTGCCACATACATGTGAAGCCTGGGGCCGCAAGCACCCCGCTACTGCGAGTTGAACCCCATGATGATGCACGAGAAACTGCCACCCCAACAAAGAGGCCCAGATTTGCACATCCTTTGAGACTGTAGATTCATACCTTGATTCTCTAGGACAGTTAAATAATCTGGAGCATGAGAGGACACTCACAGAGACAGATTCACAGTCTTCCTCTTCTTTTTTTTTTTAAAACACAAATTGCTGGGCAATGGAGAAACTGTTGTATTGACTCAGTATGCTTACACATCAACCAAACTCCTATACACAGTCAAACATACTGTCAGACTGATAAATCACTTAAACAGATGCGAAGCCTAGATATTTTGGAAAGCAAAACTCTGGAAATATAAAAAGTTCATTTGGCACCACAAGCTTTCTCCAAGCCTCTTTCCCTCTCAGCTATTTCCTGTTAAATTACAATACATACGTTATGCAATTTTTGAAAACTGAAGAGCAACATGCTGCTTTTATGAATAGAAGGAATGCAGCCATGATGACAAGAAAAAATGGATAGAGAAGGAAAAAAATTTTTTGCAAATCCAGTGACTGCCCTAACCTGAAGTAAACCACAAGATCCATTAGCCCATGGGGAAAAAAAAAAAATTCATTTTGCAAATATGTAATGAAGTATCATCTCTCAAGGTTGTATACACTCTACAAAATGAGTAAGAAATGCTTTGGCAGAAATTCAGGTAGCACATGAAGGGAGAATTAAAAGGAGGTATTTAAGAAGGAGGGGGGAAAGATGTTATGTTTGAATTCCTAAACCATTAAGATACCTCTCTCACGGTGCGAGAGGTCTGGAGAAAGACTTTAGTTCAGCCAGTAGCTGACAGTAAGAGCGACCTGGCAAGATGCACGTTATCAAGTCTCTATCCTTGACAATCAGTACAGCGGGCCTTTCAGCATCTTCAGTCCTGACTTCATCACTGTAGCATACTGATTGCTTGTGACAGGTGAAAAAGGACACGAGAGGACAAGAAATGCTAAGGGCAGGCAGCTTTTCCTCAATCTTGCTGATCACAGTGTAAAGTATTTTTGAAGTATTATGCCAGCACTTTGACAGAGTCCAAAGAAGGAGATAAGTGTGCAAAGTCAGGGTCAGATGGATTACCTTGGCTGACAAATGTCCTGCTTAATCAGGGTTGTTTGCATACCGTGAGAAACTCGAGTATTTCCGGTAGTGGCTCTTTGTCCTTGAATCAGCCAGCTCGGTCTTTGGCTTCCAGTTGCAATACGGTGTTTATTAGTCACACCATAACCCCTCTCCTGAGGTGGGCTCACTTAGAGCACTCTATTTAGCGCACCTGGTAACAGTGACCATGAAGGGCTATCCCAAATGAAAAGGAAGCAGGAATATTTCATGGTGAATTCAGGATGGAGTAGTTTGTAAGTCAGACAGATGGGAACACAGGTTGATTCTGGTTATTACTTGTTTTTTCCACGCTTACCAGTAGTTTGAGCCTGAATGAGTCTTGTTTCACCTCAAACTCAGAACTAGAAGGGAAATTAAACACTGGGCAGATTCCTCTAAGTTTCAGCAGAAGGATTTAAGAAAACGCACACTGTAAAGACAAAAATAATGCTTTGAGTAGCATCAATGAAAGAATTTGAAGTAAAACCTTTGAATTCACCTTTTTTCCCCTCCAGTAAACTGGAGAATATTCTGGAGGGCTGTTGGTGTGCTTGCAGACTTAAGAAAGCTTTAAGAGGAAAGAAAGATCCCGAGATAATTATGAACAGTTAATTTAAGCCCAACTTCAAGGAACATTCTGAGGAAATCGGAAGGCTCAGGAGATGAACAGTGAGTCACTGAGCTTTTTGCTTGCAGGCAGTCACTGCTAATCCAGCCAGGGGAGTTGACAGCAAACCCTGTTGTTACCTGCTAGTGGTTTGTGTTAAGTGGTTACTCACCAGCCTCCTCTGGAGCCTCCACGTTCTTGTTAGAACAGCTGCAGGCTAGGACCATCAGAGGGAGACGTACTTTCCTGTCCACATGTATTGGTTTAAACCAATGAGCAGGGCTGCTCATTTACACATTGTGACTTTTGACAAAGGGACAGTAGTCTCTGGCAAAGCTTGTCTAACATGAACTCCACACCACCATACTCTGAAGGCAGGAAAGCTCCACATGGAGAGACGTGCAACGTGATGAAGCTTTGAAACTGCAGCATCAATACACAGACCCAGAACATCACTATTAACCAGCAATGAGTTAGTTTACCACAATAAAAGCTGTTTTGGCCATTTGCATCATCATGCAGACTCCAGCCATGCCCACACCTTGCTGAGAAAGCTTAACGCTAACGTGAATTTTGCATGCTGCAGAGGCCACAAGTGCAGGCTTGGAACCACGCTGCTCTCCATACGGGATGCCAAAATACTGGATTTGTCTGCTCTGCATATTCCCAGGTAGGTTGCTTTGAGCTGCCAGTATTTGCCAAGGAACTTTCACCAGTAGCAACTGGAGCCTTTCACTCTCTTCCTGTCACAGCTGTCAACGACCCGTTAAAGTCCAACATCAGCCTTGCATTAGTCATGTCACATCCTCAAAACTTTCTGAAGGCTTTTTCAAATGTTTTGCAGATCAAAAGCATCTGCTCCAAATCACTTTTTAGCTGGTCATGGTATCACACCTGAGATTCACTTGTCTGTCTTTATCCAATTTTAAATAACTACTTTCCGTGTTTTATCAGTAAACCAGCAATTAAGGTCATATTACTTACAGGCTTTACAATTAACCACATCATATTTCAATCACATGGTTCCCTGGTTGCTCCCAGTGTTAAACTGCAATAATGTTGCTGTTGCATTAAAATGAGGAAGGACCAGGGTTTGACAACATTTTAATCAATGAAGTGTGTGCCAGTCCCTGTCACAGGGCCCTACAAGCCACAGCTCTGCGTGGCACTGCTCAGAGCACAGCAGCATTTGCAGATTGTTCTGCTGCTGCTTTAACTTTCTACCTCTCAGCAACAACTGAAGAACAATCATTTCCACCCATTATGGAATTAAAAAAACAAACCAAAACCCAAAAACAAACAAAAAACACCACAACCAAAATGTATTTTCAACTATATCATCAAAAGTAGCAAAACCAAGGAAGAACCTGTCAGAAAACTCCATTTGCTAAATTCAAATGGCCACCATTTCTAACAGACACACCCAACTATACCAGTAGCATTAAGCAAACAAACCAAAGACAAGGAGAGATTTGTCAGCAGCCCAGACCAGCATTCATGCCAACTGGCCTCCAGCTGATTAAGTGGAAAACACAAAAACACAAATAAAAAGCCACAAAGTAGAAACAACCTAGAAGATACTTTCTGGCATATTCAAATGATGAGTTTTAGTTTGGCATATGGTACTCCCACATCTTATGACAAGCTGAAAAGTTGTTTTTTTACTGGCAGTCAAATAAGTATAAACTTTTTAATAGAGTCTGCTCTCCAAGAAAGTGAGCGGCTTCTCTGCTTGTTGGACGTAACTTATTTTCGTTAAAAGTTATGACTATAGGGTCTCCATGAGTCCCAGATTACATGAATTTAAGTGCTGTCTCAAAGAGGTATCAACGGAGACAAGACATTAAGGAAGAGAGAAAGGAAGTACAATTAATCCCCACATTAGAGATCAAGACCTGAAGCAAAGCAAGGTTAAGTGAACCTTTCTTGTTTACCCAGGAAGTCTGTATCCAGCCTGGAAAACAAGTCCAAGCCTCCTAATTTCCAGTCCAGCCTTTAGCCACAAAACACACTTCCTTCCAACTAATAAAGGCTTACAGGAATTTTCGTTCGATGTTTGCACGGAGGCAAATCAGTAAATCTTTCCTAGCAGGAGACAGAGCGCAGATGTATGCAGAAAAAAGGAATAGATAAAAATGCTATTTTAGATCTTCTTATTAAGCGGTTTTTTCTGGCCCTTCCCCGACCCACCCTGTCCTGCTACCACACGGGCAAATAAATTATCATCTATCCACATAATGTACATGCAGCTTGTTTCACTTGCTGCGTTGTTGTAACTCTACTGAATTTATCTTTGTTCAGGGAGACAAACGGAGTGATGCAAAACCCGCTAAATAAATGGCTTAAAGTTAAAGGAAAGACAATTAAACAGATGATTGCAGTAATGTGAATTAGTTTAAAGAGCTTACAGGGAGCTGCCAAAGTGCAGCTACCTTCTCAGGAACTGAACAGCCATCGCAGATAGCTCTGCAGACTGGAAGCTGCAAGTTTCTCCTTAATGATTACGAAAGTTACTGAGCATTACATATTGTCTGTAATCTCCATCATGAAAGCATAACCTTCTAGTGTTCTAGCACAGGTTTGAGCTTTACAAGGAATCTGCAGGGCCAGGTTGGAATTAAGTCAATATGAATTAGTTCTAAACTGAAAAGTCGCTATTAGTTGACAGGCGAAGCTATTTCACCCCGAGAGGACAGAAATTAATAAACCATATTCCTTTGGCTTGAGTCCCCCTGTCAGCGAGATGACTCACTGATGTCAACGCATTATAGCTGAAGTTTGACAGAAAGTTGCATGTAGCATATTTCCAGAAAACATATAGAATTTTAACTCTTTGTTGACCTGACATCACAGTTTGCAGCAAGCAAAGTCCACCAGGAGTCGGTCTGGGTACAGAGGGTGCTTGGGCTGCGAAGGTGAGAGCTGGCAATGCTGAAACCTACACTCACCTGATGCGTGTGTCTAATTACCGCTGATACGACTCATTTACAGTCCTGTGCAACATATTGAGAATATTACCATACAGGGTGATGTTTATTTATATATGCAGAATACACTGTTGAGTTAAAAATATTTTCTTTGCATGTCAAAATACCTACACTTGGATTATAAAAGCACATTCTACACTCTGACTGGGGAATGCATCTGTTACAGCAACTGCTCGGGAGCTGCTGCATACCTGAAGGTGGTCAGCGAGTCCTGCCAAGTCAGTGCTTATCCAAAAGAGCTTCTGAGCTCTGCTCCTGTCCCATCAGCAACGTCTGTTTCTCCAGTTGGATGGAAACCCTTGACCTAGTCAGAGTAATTTCTGGATGTAGTCCAACAGCAGTGAACATCGTTTGTAGACTTTCAGGCATCACCGCTTGTGAAGTTCAAGTCCGAGCCCATGGTATGCAAGTGCCATTTTAAAATGAGTAATTTTAAACACTTCTAAACATTTCTATGAAACAACCAGTAAAACTCCTTCAGAATTCTATTCCTACGCAACAAAGCAAATTTTACACATCAGGAAACACACTGTAAATGTTCCTTTGCAGGATCTGTTCACTAATACTTTCATAGATTAACTTTACCACATATTTCTTTCAAAAAGAAATAAAGGCAGCAGGCATATAATGGCTACCCAGCCCATCAGTTCAGGAAAGGGACTGCCTTCACATCACTGCACACTAGGTTTATAGGAGGTAAATAAGGGCTTTTGTGCGTCCTCAGAGTATACGTATACAAACTGGCCAGTTTTAAAATATGCAGCATTCAGAATTACAGGTGGTTTCAGTGAAGGCAGAGGATATCAGCTCTGTTAAAAACTTGACATGGAATCATAATGGGGTTTGATGCATTTTAGCACCAGGCTGGTCAAAGAGCAAGCAAAGGCTCATCTAGCCTAACCTCCATCCAAGCACCATTTTCCTCTTGGCCAAGTATTCCTGAAGACTTGCACGGCAGGAAGCCTAGACTAGACACAGAAGACTTAGATGGAGGTTCAGGATAGATTAGGCTTTGTAATTGCATAGCAGGATAAAACTGGGATGGGAGGCAGACCTTACCCTACATGCAGAATAAACTAAGTCAAGTGAAGAAACCTGCGTTACCAAGGACAGCATCTATTTGTGAATTGCTAGGTATCAATGATGCAAAGTAATTTAAATGCAGCTCTTCTAACATATACCTAAATATCAGACTGTGGTAAGCAGAAAAGCTAACATACTGCCATATTAACTTTGGAGACATAAGGAATTAAAGAGCTGAAATGCAGTAAGATCAGGACAATCATTAGATTAAAACAAACAAAATTATCTTTGTCAAAAGGAGGCTCTCTCTTTTGTATTCCTGTCATAAAAGAAAAATGTTTAATTTTTGCATCCTTCAAATGAACTAGAATAACACCACCTAATCTGCATAATTTAGATGCAAGACTTTATATCCAAGACGAACCAAAACCACAACAAAGTAGGGAAAAAAGTGTTCTTCAATTGACTGGATGAAAAGCTGTACAGGTTTATGCAGAAATGTATTTATTAAAAATCTTACAACTTATTAGCAATAAAGTATATCAGTAGTAGCCATTTGCATGGAATGCACAGAGTGGAAGGACCAGAACAAGCCTTAAGATCAGGAGCCCTGGGTTGAGCTGTGCCATCCATGACCCCCTCGACAGCCAGCTCTGCCACAGCCCCCCAAAACACACACAGTGGTTCCTGCTGACTTGAGAGCTGCAAAGCAGGGCAGGGGGTGCCAAGTAAGATCTTGATGTTACCACATTTGGCCTTCTCTACCATGGTATGTCTCACAGCTGTGTCTGTGCAGACTTCTGGACTCGCTCCGAGATGCCAGAAGTGCCTTGAAACACCTACCCAACGGCCTCCAACCCACGCCGCTGCCGAGCATGCAACGCTGAGGTCAAGACCCGAGAGCGCTGGTACGCACAGCAGGAACGTGGGTGCAGTAAGCAGGCAAGGTGCATGAGCAAAAGAGCGTCTAGTTCTGCGTTCACATCACAACCAGGAAAAAGCAAATGCTTGCAGCAGGTAGCGATTTATAGGGCTTGTAAAAATCCCTGCTCCTTCAGTCCAGGTGCCCAGAGTTTAGGGCACAGACCAGCACAAGCTGCAAGCTTCATGTGAGGAGAGAGTATAAGCAAATGTACGTTCTGCAGCACTACTGCAAAGCCTAATCTTTCTCAGGCGTTGTTGCTATAAAAGACCTTCGATATACTTGATCTCATTTACTTAAAAAAGACCGTCAGAATGATTTGTCAGCAACTTCTTGGAAAGGCAGCAGAGGGAGGGGAAGCAGATTGTTAACATTAGAATATCACCTACCATCTGGATGTGTTTAACATAGGATCAGATATAAGATTTGGACGTAAATTCGCAGTCCTTGGTCTCATGCCCAGACAAAACTTGAACTCAAGAACTTGAAGACATATTCTCGTCTGTGGGATGGAGCATGTTAATAAAAGCGCCAAACACTCAGGCAATTGCACTGCGTATACTCCCTTGCACTGCTTTTAAAAAAAAAAAAATGTTAAGTGCATTTAAAAGGAAAAAAAGAAAACTAGAAAACGTCAATAAACACCTACAAGGTCTACTGTACACTGAAGAAAGAAAAAAGAAGAAAGGGAATAGACAGAAGTACTGCAATCCCTGAAATTCTGCAGTTTCAGTCAACTAATAAATGGACTTATTGACAGGCACTGGCTGAAAGGAAATTCATGACTGCTGCTTATTTAACGATGGTCTCAGTCCCAGTGTCTGCTTTTGAATAGAAGGATAGTGTAAAACGTATGGAGGAATGGAGAACACAAGAAAGTAACCATGTACTTGACGCAGAAGTACTTTGAGAAGATACTTAAAATATAAAGGAACTAAATGCTGCATTCAGTGAGGTGGCTTATTATTGACAAACTGTTTTGCAGCATCTGAGTAACTATGATGGCTTGAATTTTAAGAGGAATCTACAATCGCCCATGAAATTCCTTGTTTGAAGAACAGAGGATATTTAGGCCTCATCACGTCGTATTTGTCAGGAATTCCCCAGTATCACCACATCCATCAGTTTCCCTCCCTCTCCACCTCTCCCCATTCCTTCAGGACTACTTCACCAAACGAACAATAAATAAATCCTAAACTGCATCTTGGTCAGAGTGTTTTTCATAACATTATTTAGTTTCATTAAAGAGATTTAATAAATAGCTCAACATGCAGAAAAATGAGCCTTTGCCTGAAAATAAGAGAAATTCAATTCGCCCTGTCTGTCAGGCACACTCAGTCCTTTCAAAGCAGCAGGACTTGTCCAACACACCGAGCACCATCCAAAGCCTCCCTGCATCAGCTCTTCAGGTGCACTCACGAGATTGTTCTTTAAAAACAACAGCAAATGAGCAGCACAATAAAATGAGTTTATGGTAATTCATACTGGGTAAAATAAAGAAGCGCAATATTCTTCCTGCTAGCAAACAAAAGCAGAAAATCACTTTCCAGCCTCAGACCTGGGCCTATTTCTTAGGCTCACCTTCTGCCTCCCTCCTGGCAGCAGGAAAGACTCAGAGGGGGCTGAGAAAAAGCCCTTCCCTACACCATTCATTAAAGATGCCCTACTATTTTGTTATTATCTAGATTTATAGGCAGCACATGAAAGAATGACTACGGTGAGGTCTAAGTGCTTTTAATAGCACTTATACCCAGAACACATCAATGTGAAACTCAAGTTTAATACCAAGAGCAGGTAACTGTCTTGTCAGCAACATGAATTCACCAAACCCAAATAAACTTCTTCAGGAAAATCAGCGCCAGTCTTGCCCTCACAACTACCCCCATCTCTCTGCAGCCCAAGCCAGCATACCCTGGGTAAGATCACCTCCTAGGTAAGATGACCTTTTAAAGTCAAATAAAAACTAGAGCATAAAACTTTTAGTGCATTTTTTTAAGAAATTATTTCTACATTTTGAATGTTTATTGTCAACACCGCCACCCAACAATAAGCCGCCAGTACGTATCTGAAAAACATAATCTATGCTTTGCACTTGTCACAGTGATTTCCCATATTTATTTTCTTAAATAAGTAAACAGCAACTCAGAGCAAGAACAAAGCAGATTTTTCTGGATGGAAAACATTATTTGGTGGTGAATTACTTTCTCTCCCCCTTGTTCTTTTTAAAGGCAGAGAAAGGACGTTTCAGATCAGAAAGCGCTAAAGATTAAAACAAGAATTAAAACAATCCCAAACACATCCTAAAGCAACCCACAACTTTCGCTGTCGCTTTTAACCGTACCCATTCCTTACAAAGCTAAGTGGCGCTGCAGACGTATCTCCACCACCCACACAATCAGCATGTCACTTCCCAAGTCATTTACTGCCTGCAGTGCTGGCAGCTTTACAGCTACACGGGTTGCCTTCTCTGCCACGGAAGGCACCTTTCTGCCACGGGTAGGTAGCAGACAGTCACTGCCTTGTAAAAAACGAGCAAAGACACGTTGTTAAGTTAAAATAGGCAAGGTCAACCTAGGCAGGTAATAAAGCACTGGCCTTGCCCACTTATCTTACAGTAAAAATGATGCACATCCTCACTGCTGCAGGAGTAGTGATAGTGCACCAGCGATGATTTAAGGATGCAGGAGAGGAAATGGCTTTTAGTAAGTTAACCGAGCCAGCAGTAAGGACAGGACAGACCTGAGGAAGGGACTGCGTACCCAAAAGCCTGTCCTTCTCCAACTATCGCATTGCCAAAGCGCACACCTTTTTGCCAAAGGAGGACATAGCCATCTGTTCAGCAGGCCACGAAGTGCTTACGTTTCTGATCAGGTTGCACTTAACATTGGAGAAGCTGCAACACAAGAAGCCCTTTCCCCGGGTTAGGGGAAGAATTGATAAGCAAGTGAGAATTTTTCTCACAAGAAACTTTGATGAAAAACAACACATTGTCAGACTTAATAAATAAAAAATAAAAAAATAAAAAAAATATTTTCTTGCTGAAAAAGGAAACATTTTCACTTTGGTGGCCCAAAAAAGGAACAGTTCCATATTTTCCAGTGTAACTGTACGTATTTCTTACGAAAACAGAAGTGTTTTATAAAAGCTGTCTATCTGAGAAACTAATCAATCTCTGTTAAAAAAATATAACATGTCAAACATTTGGAGAGAACATGCTCTACCAGCTCTACTTAAGACAGAGAGGAGTAACCTCACAGTAAAGCTCTTAAGAACGCACAGAAGATCACATTCAGAAACACTGTATTTCACAGGAATTAGTCAGGAGAGATTGCAACTCAAATACTCAGTTACTGCTGGAGTCACAGGATCTGGTATATGCTAACACAGCAGTATTAACTCCATTACACTCTGTGTGTGTGTGTGTGTGTATTTGTGTGTCTGTGTACACAAGCATATGTATATACACACACATACACGTGCATATATATATAGGCAGGTATGTCTGTGTATTTCATGGTATGTCCAGGCTAGGAGTATAGCTGGTTCAAAAGGCAAAATTGTTTTAAGCAAATTATCTGGAGCAAAACATTTATAACATTATTTCTTTTCCAGCCGCTGTGACACAGAGCTTGGCTGGGCTATACCCGAACCACAGCCTCATTTACTCCACGGAGCTGCATTGACTAGCAAGGCTGTATTATCCTAAGCTAGATGCAGACTGTTTCTCTCTCTCCCCCTCTATTATTTTTTATTATTTTATGTTTTAAAAAGGCGTAGCAGAAATTACAAAAGACTTGACAATAAGAGCCGCCAGCCCTCCGTACAGTAGTTCAATCAGGTCTGTAATGTACATATGGATAATCATGCAAATAAGTGAGGCGTATAGCAAATTGACGTTTCATAGCAGGAGCTTTTTCTTATGGAAGTCGGCATGTGCCAATAGAACATAACACATTAGTGTAGTATAAGTTTTATTTTGAAGCATTTTAAGATCCTGAAAGTATTCTGTGTAGAGTCTATTATTACAACAATGTAAAGCTAAATCAGAAACCTTCTAAAATACATTTAAACAACAATATTCCTCAGCTGATCTACAGCATTGATTTCATCTCGTCAGCCAGCACGAGGGGCTGTATGTTAGGGAGTGTGTATGTACATGCTAGAGCAGCGTGGGAGGATAAAATGGGACCCACATTAAGAACAGCTGTGCAAGACTTCCTTTCACTACGAAAAAATATTGTCCTTCAGATGTAATATTGACATTGATGATATATTTCCACTGTGTTTTTAAACTGAAAAGCCCCACTTGGTCACAAATTATTTCAGATATGAACACTCCAGTCCCAGCCCAAAGTTTTGTTATATCAAGGCACACGTGAAGTATTGTGAACAAAAAGCCCACCCCATCAAAGCTCGTGGGAATTTTCGTACCGACCTTAATAGAGCCTGAGTTTTTCCCTATTGCATCCCCATTATCCAGTTTCCTTTTATTATCATTCAGGTTCCCCTCCAACCCGAAGCGTTAACCTTGTAGTCAAGGTACGCTAAAAGTATTCATGGAAGAAGAGTACATTTATTGCACGTTCAGGCACTTCTCAGCACTGACAAGGACTCGGGCTGCATCAGACTTACGAGCTACAAAGCAACATTTGATCATCTCTTATCACCCTGAAAGCTCCATCAAAATAAACAGATTGAAATGGTTTACAAAGCAACTGCCACACTACTGTTACCGCTAAAGAACACCATGTGAAATTAGCTTGTTCTTTTTAAAGTGTAATTTAGCCATGAGCAAATACGGTTAGGTGCATTTGAGCTGTTAGTACGATGTGCAGTCGCCTTACTACCCAGACCTGTTTAATCAAATTGGCCTGCGCTTATTCTCAGCTATACCCAGGGAAGCGTATATGAACACAACAACATCCGTCCCTACCCAGGAACAGGTTAAGTGCATAATATAACTTCTATTCTAATGCTACACCCTGACATTGGAAAGCGTTTCTGAATCAGGACATTACAGTCACTAAAAACATGAGACTCAAATCGAACCAAAGCAAACCAAATCATCGACTCTTAGACAAAGATCCTGCCCTGATTAAAATTTCTGTTGATTTTCATTAAAAGCAGCAAAACCTTTAGCTGCTCTATACCATTGGGTAGACTTTAATTTGCAAAGCAGAGAGCGCTGCTTAAAGGGAAGACAATTTTTTTAAAGCACTTGAGATTTAAAGGATTTATCTAAGTCACAAAGAAGCATCAATTTCCAACCAAAAAAAAAGGTGACTTTAAGAGCATGAGATTCTACATCATTTAGTTGCTTTATCCCGTCTGCTTTGACAGGCAAACCAGTGCCATAAACAAAGCCTTTGTAAAGTGTGATTGTTTTCCATCCTTCATAATTAGTCCTTGTATTCCCTGATTTGTCAGCTTGATATTAAAGAATAACAATAATTTTGTATTATAACATAGTGCTCTAAAATCATTTAACAGTTCCTCTTTGCTCCTGAATGTTAAGAGACTGCACTAATTAATTGCATTCCGTCTGTTTTATGTTTCTTAAAAACTTCAGCAGAGATTTCAAAAGCACAAAAGGACATTTAAGCAGCCTACACTCCCTAGAAAACAGCCATGTGTGCCTTTAAAAATTTCTTCCTAAAAGAAATGGTCATAATGAATGAAGTTAGAGATTTCTGGTTTAGGACTTAAAAGTTCATGTCTAGTTACAGCTAGCACTCTAATCCTAAAGATGCTCACTACCTCCAATTGACTGGATTTAAATACACTGAAGTCGGTAACATTCCCCTCACATGAGTAAAGTTTTCCGGTAAATGAACAGGCCCAGTATATTTCAAAAATTACTATACAAAGCTAAACAACAGAAACCAGCTAATTATTGTCTGGTTTATCCATAAATACAGGATGGAGTTACTTTCTAGATTTCAAAAGTACAGATAGTAAAATTAAGAAAATTAGAAGAAATATATCAAACAAAACTCCAAAGATATCAGAGTTGGAAAACTAAGATGTGTTAAGGTACAAAGCCCTTATGAATAAATATTTTCTCTAATGACCCTAGTAATACCGGGGGGGGGGGGNAGACTCCTATTTAACAAAATATGCAACTGTGTATCAATATCAACCAGCTATAAATTAATACATCGCAAAATAGGTTTTGTTCATTTCATGATGTGTTAATGCAAGGAGATAAAATAACAGATAGATAATCTATCTATGCTTCTTATCCTACAAGTATATATGATCTCATGTCAGCACCGACACTTTTCTTTCATATATAATTAGGATGTAGGATGCCTATTACTAGGACACCTACGTAAATATTAAATTAGGACATTTATTCTTCTCAGTTATCACAGTTAAGTCACTGGAAAAATCCTTTTACTTCTACAAATCTAGCATTAAGCAAACTCTCAATAAAATAAAGCTACTGCATAAATGTATTGCGCTCATAGAGGTACTATTTAACTTTGAAGTTTAAGTCCAAATAAATATTTTGCAAAAAGCGTGAAATATTATAATCCTCATTTTGAGATTCCCATTCAAGGAGAAGTCAACATCATGGCTGTAAAAATGCAGCGCCTGTATTGCGTAGTGGCTGTACACTTGGTACGCTAATTATCAGACCGTCAGTATTTCCAATCAGTGCAGTTACCATAACAACTAGCCCATGTCTAAGCCATGGAAATTATTTACCCCTCAAAACTATAAATTCTAAGTACTTTAAAAGAAAGTCACAGTTTATGCACATTTCTGTTAGACAAACTGGGTTAAAACAGACAGCATCGCCGTAGATAGATGTTCAGTTAGATGAGAAAATGCCATGATGGGGGAGAAAACATCTGAGAGCCAGCTCACCGCATTTCTTTCAAGTCACCAGGTCAGGGCTTGGTTTCCTTCAAAGTGGGTTAACCCAGCCCCTCTGAAAGCCAGGGGATTCAGGAGACTGATAAACAGCTCCGGGGCATTTAGCACTCCATCTCTTCCCAATAAATCGGCAGATGCTCCAGGCACTACCTTCATTCTAAGGGATGTTTTGTCACATAGCCAAGGCTTCATCCTCAATCTTTTCTGTTCATTTTTTAATGAATAAACAGGTAGTGTTTTGTGGCTTGATAAAAAAAAAAATTATTAGATCTCGTCAGGTCTTTACTTGCAAAGAAAATACTCCTAGTGAAAGGATGGCCTTGTATATTTGTTGAACTGTGCAGCACACAGAGGAACTCCAAGGTATGTCAGTAAAGCCCAATTTTAGAAACAAGAGCACGGGATCGCTCTGGTGAGCTAAATGCAGTAGATAAGCACAGCAGAAAATTCAGAACTAAAACCAAAGGCTTTTGTAAGGTGAGGAATGATAATGTTATCTAATAAAAATACCAGAATCCCTATCTCAATGTACCATTACAAACTTCTGGAGAATTCAATATGCTGCAAGCAAGTCCAGTACTGAAAAGAAGTTACAGCCCAGGACGCACTGAAATCCTATAAAAAATTGCTTATGGTCTTCCAGCAGAACTAACAGCCTCCCACTCTGTTAACCAACACTTCTTCTGTCTCTGGTTTGGATACAACCAGCTTTTCTGTCTGCATCACCCACACAAACAAGGAGCCCACGGAATTGCTTCACCTTCACTCTGCAATATGGGAGAGCAGCCAAAATGGGAGAGCAGACTATGGCACTTTCCCCTCCCACGCAAATATTGATAAATAAAATGTGTGAAGGCTCAAACTGAAGAACCGTATTGTTGGCCTCTAACAAGAATCCCATGTTACATTACACTGACTGACCAGCCACATTCGTGCTTGCTACTGGTACAACACATGCGACCTGCATGCTCTATACCCGCAGAGGCTGCTGTCTCGGACTCATCCCCAAGGTGTGGAGGAGCAAGGTTTATATGAACAGCCTCCATTTCAGGTCTCTACAGTAACTTTTGGGCTACAGCTTGGAAACACTGCCCGGGGAATGCACTGAAGCAGTGCAGGCTGGCCTGACCCAAGGGTCTCGTTCCAGCAGCTGCCCCTGGTGCACAAGCCAGTCAGTGTCTCAGCAAGCGGAGTATCCTACTGAACTGACAAAAAAACAACTTTTCCTTTTTGAACCGTGCTATTTCCAGTCGAGCACTAAGCAACTATTTAGAGATCTAACCAGCTGGGACCAGTCTAGATGTGATTAAACTCCTGTCTGTGTAAAACCAAAGGTCACCAAGTTGGACTGCAGCATGACAGAGGGGAGAGTGCGCTGCCAGCAGGATGCTCTTGGGGGGAACCCACTAACTCTGTATTTCGCGCTGCAGGATACCTCCTGCTTGTATCAATTCTGGAAATAGACTGCAAAGCCCATCTACCTTAAAAAGTTTCTCATGGAGAAGACTAGACGGTTGGGTAAACACCTCGGTTGGAGCGAAACACTGGATTATTTGTCGCTCAGCATGGCCATGCAATTTTAGCAGCAAGACCAGCTTCAGGATTTTATCTGTTATTACAATAAGGCTTCGCCCAAGACACAGCTTAATTGCATTCAGCTTTGTGTACACACTAGGATGAAGTCTACATTTAATAAACTTTGCCACAACACCTCATCAGGAAATATGCTTATTATAGACAACCTTATCGTAACTATTTATGGTTTAAGCTTTGTCAAACTCAGCAAAACAAAATGTCCTATACCAAGAAAAACTAAACAAAACATCTTTATGCTGGTATAGCAATGTTTATGTCAGGGCCTTCATCAGTATAAGGTGGTAAAAACAGAGTTAAAAGATCCTTGTGCTCTCCTACCTCTTATTGCTGTAGACAAAAGTAGTGAGTGCAGACTTGGGCGGGTAAAGAGCAGTCCCTACCCTGACGAGCTTACAAATTACATCAAGAATTACAAAAGGAAAAAGAAAGTGTTACTTTTACTCCACGTTTGGGAAAAAGGCCACAGATAAAGTGAATTGACCAAGGTGAAGCCAAAGCTCTGTAGCTGAAATGAAAACAAGACTATCTGTTCAGCTTGCTCGGGTATTGATCCACAAGACCTAACCTCTCTACACTGTCAGAGTACAATTTTAAAGCTGTACAATTTTAGCTTTGTACCTTTTATTTTAGGAAGGTTCCTCTTTTATCAAGAGGAACGCATGACATTCATTTACAGTGGATAAACAGTCTGAGGAAGAGAAGATATATAATCATCTCAGCAAATGATGAATCATTTGCAAAACATTCTTCCCCTTGACTATTTTATTGGGAAATGCAACCTTCCTAGAAGTCAAAATACCAGTATCATGCACATTTATGCTAATGGCAATGTGTTTCACACTGGCATCTAGTCTTGCCAACGGCACTGCTAACAACCTAGGGAAACAAAACAACATCTATTTCAAACACAGCAAGCACAAATACAGAAAAAACAGAATCTGGAGAGATGGGAGGCTTGTATTAGCCTGGAAGAGTCTCCGTGGTCAGATCATCCACATCATGAAACAACTGACCAACTCCAAGAAATGCAATAAAACATGTGAATTCTCCACTGACAACTCTGGAACAATTTTTTAACAAGCAGACAGAAGAATCCAGGGCCTGATTCTATTAGCGGGTAAGAGTGAAATGAACAGATGGGGTGATGCAGGGAGGAGGATCCCCATCATGACAAGAAATAGAAGATTCTTTTCAAAGAGATGACAAGACCGTCAGCAAGAGTAGCTGTCAGACAGAGCTACGGTGGATCTGGTCTGGTCTGGCCAACAGAACATATCAGAATGCTGGGTCACCATCTCATTAAAAGAGCAGACTTTTACAACCCATAACCAGGTGCAAGTGTGGATTAAGTCAGGAGGAGATGCTAACCCTGTCCCACTTGCCTGGTAAATCTCCCAGACAGCTCTGCACTTTCAAAGGCAATTTTATGTGACACAGCTTTTGACCCATTTCAGGATTTCAAGGCCACCATGTCACCTATGGATAAGGCCATGATTGCTGATGGTTGCAATTAGCACATACTAATAAGCTGTAAATTCTCCTCTCAGGTCAGAGATCAACTGCTATGATTGCCTCTAAACCAGGGAAATGCTGCGGTACACACTAGCCACAGACTAATCTCCAGGACAGTATCTCACTATTGCAAACAACTCCCCATCTCACAAATTAACCAACAAAGTAAGGCATAAGCCCTCCCTGCCATGGCATTTTTCAGACTGCCTAGATGGTAAATTAGGGCCCAAGTTTACCGATACTTATGCCAGTGTTTCCCCCGTACACTTAGGAAGTTAACAGATGTACACTGAGCTCTTGAAACAGAAGTAGCTCATGTCCCGATTCTACTGATGCCTTGCAAACACTGGCTTCCACACACAGTCCCAATCACAGGGTGCTGAAGTCAAAGCCAACATTCCTGTAAACGTTTTGAATCCGGGAATTCAGCATTCTCCCCTTCCTCTGATGATCATTTGCAACGCTGCTTTGCCTTAAAGTGGGGCACTGTAAAACATGATTATGCAAAAACAAAAAAAACAGACCAACTAAAGCTGCTGTCAGAAATGGTCGGGATCAGGGCGCACACAGCATGGTGTGCATCTCCTCGGATTTCTGCTTGCCAAATGCCAGCTTGGCTAGAGCAGGATGCCTTGGAGCCTTCATTCACGTACTTCCAACATTTTTATCTGCCAAGATATTTTCAAGCTATTTCTTTCTGGAGTGTCCTGAAAGGAATATATCAAAACATAAGGATTTTTCTTGAGGTTTGAGGTCTGCTTCAAAAATACCACTGAGGTCAATGCAAGTCTTTGTTAAGCTCTAGCTTCAGCCTTTAGGAAAAACACAAAAAGAAAGAAAATTTAACACTTGCATACAACTTCTTGAACAAACCTGTGCCCATCCTCTGCTAAACAGTCCTGGGACATCACAACCAACACTTACAAAGTCTTCTGACATTGGATCACATAATTACCTACCAATAGAAGACATTTATGAATGCACTTACTAAGTGGTGTATGCTTTCAACTTTTTCTTGTTTTCTGAATGTCAAGATCTCAGCTGATGTTTTACTGAATATACTATGCAGTCAAGTGGTAAAAGGACCCTTCCTGTATATCTTTCATGGCTGCTGCATCAGTACTCCAAAAGGCACCTGTTTTCAGGAGCGAGGCCCAGCCACAGGCCAAACGATACAGAATAACTGATGTCCGCACTGATCACAGCTTAGCCTCTCCACAGTGGATTAGTCGTGACCGAATGACCTATGAGATGGACACAATCATCCCCTGGACCTGACATGGAGCCTCTCATACCTTGTGACATGTGTGTGCTCCCCTCCCTCCCAGCAAAACATACAAAATACTCGGAAAGCTGGGTCACAGCCTCCCCATAAAACACCTGCTGTGACCGAGTGCTGTTGGGGTGGTGCTATGTTAGAGCAACGAGGTGGTTCCAGTGACCTGGAAACACACATCTGCATTTGTCTTTTTCAGATACTGCCAATCAAAGAAAGAATAAGCACTTATGTGAAGCCTGATTTTTCATTTTTTAAAACCTACAAATCAATTATAGAAACGGGTTACAGCTACTTCACTGCAACCAATCCCTAATGTTTACATTCAAACCAGTAATACATGCCAACATGTACTCTGTCTCACCTGTAACAGAAACGTAGAGCATACTTTAAATACTTTGGATGTATTTTTATTTCAAAAGGCTGCAATAGTCAATATGCATAATGATGAAACAAATTATTTTAACATACTACTTGAAAACATTTCCTTAGAGCTTCATTAACTCAGTATTAAACCAAATTAGGATACAGCAAGCATATCTACAGGGTAGAAATTAATGACATATTTGCATTTTAGTCACACTATAACATTATACAGTTGGACCTGACTGCCACCTCTATCTGCAATAAAATTGTCACTGAAGTCAATGAAAGCTCTCAGACAAGGTCTACAGCTCTCAGGGCACGACTTCGCAGAGGCGCTCAGGGAACTCAACTGGCATTAGTGTAATGTATGACCTAAAGAAGATTAGTTAAACTCTATGTGGATGCTTTCCTTCAGAATTAAAGTGACTTTAACATGATTTCGTTAGTTAAGTTTGGAAGAGAAGTAAACTAAATCGGATTAGGCCACTTTAATGGTGAAGAAAAGCATCCACACAGAGTTTTGATGCAGTGCAAAAAGCTCCCGTAAAAATTAACTCATATTAGTTTTCCCATGTGTCCATTCATTCACAAACCCTTTAGGAAGGCTATAGTTTTAAAACTATTAATCTGACTGAATGAAATTTCACTTTATCAAATTACACAATTCCACTTGCTAGTGTGGGGAAATCACTAAATATTAAAGTGAGCTCCCTGGAAAAGTCACACCCAGCTTCAAAGGAAACAGAATATTTTTGCTGTGATACTTCAAAAGAGTTATACTAAAGGACTACAAAAACACTTGCCCCTTTTTAGAATTCGATGAGTGACATCCAGTGCAGTATTTCAGGGGGTGGGAAAAGGGGTCTGAAGTACCTTTTGGTTTTGCTTTAAGGCAGAGTAACTTCATTAGCAGAGGGTATGCTCCTTATCTACTAGCACAAAGCACTTTTCCAGCTATAATAAGACCTCTAGCATCTTATATAGCCTTCCATGCAAAATAGTTCAGGAAAGTCAAATAATAATGGTTAAATCATTATCAGACAGCTCAGAGGAAAAGACAAGGCAGTTCAGTAAGGCTGAAAGGATGATGTGACGTGCTATCTCAAGAGTACTGGGCCAGTGGATACTGTATTTTATAACTCCTGTTGACAGAGAAAGAATGAGGGAAGATGAATCCAGAATGAGCGCCAAGGTAATCTCTAACACTCCAAAAGTAACACTTGTTTTTTTTCCTAGACCATTTCAAACCCCAGCCAAATACTTT
>VYZW01051773.1:207815-227606 GCA_013401315.1 Balaeniceps rex
TTGAAAGTTACAACTCTCATAGCTCAGAACTTAAAGTTAAAAACCAGCAACTGCTGTGAAGAGTACAAGCATCTAGATTCTCCAGGAATTCTCTTTATATTCATATAATGATATCCATCAAATGGTAGTTCCTCCAGAGTTAACAGCAAGCAATTACAAGTCCTCTGCCTTGGCTTACAGCAGAAGCTGCACAACCCAGCAGGACTGGCCACATGTGATCAATGGCCTTGCCTGGGGACAGAAGCTGAACAGGCCAAGAGGAGGTCCCAGAGCTTGGCCAGTCACTGGAATCACGTGAAGGATGTTGAGAGCCACAAGCAAAAAAGCAGAAGCTGGTTGAAGCCACGGGATTAGGAAGATATCACCGCCCTCCTCCCTTCACTCACCTGCCAAGCTAAAGCCAAATCAATGGCACCCAACCTGCAGAGCATCCTAATGGTGCTCACACAAATCACAGCAGAGAGGAGATTTGACTGGCAGTTACATTTCTAAAGGCCAATATTCATGTGCTGCAGGACTTTCACAGCTATAGGCTAAATCCATTTGAGAGCACGGAAAATCCTGTATTTCATTAACCCATGAGGCAGCATGGGTTCTAGAATTCCAGAACTAGGCACCGTGTTAACTCACTCTTCAAAGTAGCTAACAAAAAATAAAAGAAACAAGAATGCGTTACAGGCATTATTTTTTTCTCCCTATTAAAGTGCTGTAAATACAGAGGAATATTTTTCCCCCAAGTATTTACTTATCACGCTTTTTTCCTAATTTCAGGTTCTGTTTATATTCATTTAAATGTAACAGATGAAATATTTAACTTCACAGTGTAAACAATATATCAGATACATCAAATGCTGGACTAAGTGGGCCAAAATAAATTGGAGATAGCTTGCATTCTCTTTATTGCTACTATTGCTACTATTATGATCTCCAAATGATAGCACAATCTCTCATTGCAAAATGCAGTGGAGAGTTTTCCCAGCTAGCTGGAGGGATAAAAGCAAACCTGAGTCTTCTCATTACAGCATCCAGACAATTTGATTTAATCCTGATTAGACCATTCATTCTCAGGGGCTCCACTACAATATCACATACGTCTTTATAATCTGTCTTCTACCTGTATGGCAGCAAGGCTGTTCATTCCAATAAATGCAGCTTTAATTGTGTCTATTGGATATAAAAAGCAATTTTCACAGAAATAAACAATTACTCAAGTCAGCTTCTCACAGACCAACTCTGGTCTTCTATTTCTTGCTCTTGAAGCAACCCTCTACCTAAGACTTGCTCTTAGAAGGCCCCTAACATTGATCCGAAAACAGAATGTCTTTAATCGAACAGGACATTTTAATAATCATGTCATTGACAAATTCATTTTAGTGTGACAGATGCTTTCCACAGCAAGTATACAATAAAGCCTTGCAAGTGCAAGCTACAGAATTTAAAGAACATAAAGCACATTTCAAAAATCTGATTTTACACTGTCCTCGCAGCTATAGTGGCTGTATAAAATAGAAAGGAAAAACACCTTTCTTGCCAAATCAGGGCAATATTGCATGTATTTAATGCACTTAAAAGAGGTATCTAATATTGACCTCATAGTTGGCAATTAATGTCGCAACCACAATTCTAGATTAACAGTTAATATGCTACTTACCTCTTGAGCCATGTGGAATGCGACTGTTATTATGTACCTAAATGAGTAACATGCATCAGACAGTAGAAAGTGGAAAGACTCTAAAACCTAGTTCCACTATCATACTAATTTTCCTTATGTTACAGCACTAACCGGAACATGGATATCAGAGAGAGAGACTTGTGTGCTGAGAGTCTGTTTGTAAATACACCACAACAGTTCAATATTTCTAATTAAGCAGAGATTAGAAGTGCCACGAACTAACAGAAATGCCTTTGGCAGTAGCTTATTCAATCACATTTCAAAATTATTCTTGAAATTCATCTCTGATGATCACTTACTGCCAGTACCTTCTGAAATCCGTGGCACACTCAACCTTGCAGACAGCAGCAAATTTCATGCTGATGTTACATGAAGTTGAAGCTTTTGATTGAACAGTTCAGTTTTTGTTAATTGTACAATATTCATTAGTTGGCAGAGTCGGCTCCCTGACTGTTGCCTGTCAATTTAGCCAATGGCAAACAGATAGAAAAGTAGATAGTACAGTTGTAGTCTAGGCTACCAGCATAAATCATTCTCCCAGCCTTCTTAAAAGTTCCCCCTAAGACCTTTATGCACACTATTTTAGCAAGAGAATGCACCTCTGCTGTGGACGGACAATAGGGATAAGTGATTTAGATAACATCATTAAATGATCTTTTAAATTGTCAGCATCAAGGAGCAGAACAGGATGAACAAATTTCAGTGCACAAAACCATTCACATCACGTATGTCATGTAACTGATGCCAAAGCCAAATACTAATTTTAAGGTTTGTGGATATAAACTTCTTTTTCCAGTGATGTCAAACCTTGCAAGTACAGCAGACACTCTGGAAATAACATTTTATTTTAGTTCAAGGACGGAGCTGAGTGTGGCTCAGAAGACTGTCACTTCTCAGAATGATGCAAACACAGAATGACTATCAACACACACTATTAAGAAGGATATTTTGGAAGTAGTCCTGTATTTGTGCAACTTAATAGTCTCCTTCCCTCTGAAACTATTATTTTGGAAGCTATCAGACAATTAACATAATTTGGTAAGGACATACATGCCATTGAAGCAACTAGACTGAACACCGTTTGCCTAGAAGCATGGAGTTTAGGTGCAGCAAAGAAACTCAGTGGGTTCCCTTTTCTGAACCAGATACCAGTGTGGAAATCAGCTTCAGAAGGGCAAAGCCTCATTGAACGTGACAGCGGGCAGTGCCATGCTCTGGCAGTGAGACCCTGAACCCTGTACAGGTACAGCAGCTCCCTGCAGAAGCATCGGGAAGGTTACAGAGTAAGTGTCACAGGAACAAATAGCTTATGAGAGTAAATACCTGGAACTTGTCACTTTTCACCAATCCCAGGAAGCACTGGACACAAATACTGTAGTATTAGCTTCAAATGGAGTAACTCCTGTGCTTAAAACTAGATTAGGTCAGGCTCTAATCTAGTTCTTGCTGCACCACTGGACTAGATCTCTGTCATCAGTCCATATGTAAAATGGCATTTAAGACATTCCTAGGGTGATGATGATACCCAGGACCCGTTATGAGTGATACGGCGGCTCTGAACACCGTAGGGGAACAAGCAAAACAAACCCAAGAGAACCCACACACAGCAACAACCACCTCACCCCTCCACCCCCCAATGAAAACCTCACAAATTATGAAAACATTTTTACTTCATCCCACTGAACACAATGACTGGACACCAACTTTGCAAAGCTGTCAAGTCCTTCCTTTGGACATCAGACTCATCTAGGATTATGATACCGTGGAAGTGAATTCACTAATCTGATGTATTTGAAGACTTTGCGTTACTAATATTATAGCTGCATACGAAGGCAAAGGATTTCACACTGCATCCAGAAAACAATGACCTATGTTCTTTTGAGCCACTTTTGCTAAAACAGGAAAGAACTAAATTATGGCTTAGAAGTGTCAAGCAGGCTGGGGAACAGACAGAAGAAAAAAAAACAAAAGAGAAAACTCTCTTTCTAAAGATAAAATAGCTACACTTAAAAGGTCAAGATTGGTCTGTGTCCTGAGTGAAAGAACAGTTGCTAGACACTTAGAACATGAACCGAGACTCAAATGTAGACTGGCCTAGAGAATATCTGTGACAGAGTCAGGAGACAGAAACTCGTCTGTTAAGATGCAGTAGTCATCTCCTACATTGCCAGCAGACAGTCACCAAAATACTCCTCTCTTCCCGATTCTTCCTTTCCTTCATCTTCTACCTTGTCACCTAGACTGTATATAGGAAAAAAAATCTGAAAGTGCTTGCTGTTGAAGAAGTAATAACATTTTTAGTCCAGAACATTAATGACAGAAAAGTTACTTTATTCTGCCAAAAGCATGTAACTACTAACTGAGAGTGAAGTGGAAGCATCCCAGCTTGTTATTACAAAGCATAAATTCCAACGTTATTTTCCAGGTGCATTTTGATGCTGCTGCTCCAAGTGACAACAGCTTGCAGAACTCACTGTTCTTACAGTCAAAGAAACATGCCTTCCATCCCCATTGCTCCTCAGAAATGGGGGTTTCTTTTCTGACCTAACCAGCATCTCACTTGGCACCTGCTCCCGGTCCTCGCAGTTTCCCAAAGACGACTAATATCCTACCTGTCTTTCCTCCCTAAAAGCACTTTCTCCTAAATATGAACATACACATCACATGAGATCAGCCAACACAGCAAGGAGAGTGGAAGATGTTGTGCCCGCTTTGGCCGTCCCAATGAAGGTTGGTGAAAAGTTACACACAGAGATGAGTGTATCTGGGCATCTTCTGTGCAGAACGGGACCTACTATCACCAGGACACTTCCAGAAACTGGAAATGCTCGAGCAACATGCTGTTGATACACCATATGAAACCAGACAGATGACTGAGCATAGCCAGTGGCTTGCTTTCCACATAAGTCTGATCAGGACTTCTATTAGCTTGTTTTTTCCTCAAAACCAAAAGTTTTCTAAAAACAGTTAGAATGGTAATCTTGAAAGTAACTTCTACAAGACCTTGAGGATTTGACTTCACCATTCTAAATCATTATTTTCTCTTATATAAAATAGACATCTTAACAAAGGTACAAAAATTGTATTGCAAGTATTAATAGTTCTTTGGAAGCACACATGAGGATAAACGAGATTCTGTTTGCTGGCAAAGGAAATTGCTTATTTAAACTTTCATGGAGCCACAGGTCATTTATTTCCTTAAAATTCCTTCTAGCCTAAAAGTAACTATAATTTCTTTAAGTTTAAGTCAAACTGACATTTTAAAACACTTGGCCTTAGCAATAGCATTTAAAATAATGTGGGGATAATTACTGACATTTACTGTGCTGTAGGGAGAGCATGCAGAAAAGGAGCAAGCAAGCATTTGAGCTACACTGATGCCCAACAGTTCAACAATATTATTAGTGTTGGTCCAAGGCCACGTTAGATCTGGTACTCCACATCCATTCCAAGTTTGTATACACTCAAGGAACACTTATCTTCCAGTAAATAAGAACTCAAACACTGTTCAAAGTACTTGAGGATGCATATTATAAACTCGATTCTGGCACTGTTGAGGATTACAGATACAAACGATACAGCATACTGCTCAAAGGAGTAAAAGAGCTTCTCAGGCCTTGATATTTCTAGCCTGAACTATCAAATGACTGAAAATATTCATGACTAGGCTGTCAACAGTATATCAACAATTTTATGTTGAAGTAAACAATTATTTCTACCATTTTGACTTGGAAAGTTACGTGGCAATCTCCAAGTAAAACCTGTGCCATCAATTGCTGTGGCTGTTTTAAAAATACCTGCTGAAATTATTTACAAATATCTGAAATCCACCTAAACCACCCAAGAGACAGACAGCATTTTCTGCCAGTCAAAAAGGTGGAAGTTCTTGCAAATGTCAGGATTATGTCACTACATTTCCCACCTTCGTCACTTGAGAAAATTACACCAGCAGTGGTTGCCTTTTCCAGTGATTATCCCAGGCTCTGCTCCTCTCTCTATATATGCATTCTGCCTTTCTTTACATTGTATTTTTTTAATGCTATTCTACCTGCTAAAAACCCCACCTTTTTTCCCCCAGAAAATCCCTATACAGCCTATTGAACCCTCTGAAAATACTCCAGAAGGAATTCCCTATTCATAGTACCCCAGGAGTTCCTGTTCAAGTGCTTATCCCATATACTGCAAAGAGACAAGCATCTCTGAGATAGCGACCGTATCCTTTTTTCCTTCCCCCTTCTCAGCACGCAGTAAGTTTGCCACCTGTGGGTATTTTGGTGCATGGAGCCAAATCCTTTTACTGTCTGAGAACTGATGCAAGTCTTCCAGGTCTCCAAAAAAGCCACAGAAAGGCAGAACTTTTCATTCTCCCTGCCACTCGCATCAGCCATCCTGTTACATGATTTTTACCTTAATTTGGTAGGGACATCTCCAGCAAACGCTTCCAAGGACTGTTTATTTACAATGGCATTTTAAAACGTTAAGCATCTGAGGCATTGCTCTCTGAACACAGACACATACATTTCAGACATGTTATCTGGAAGATAATCACTTAATTTTCAAGGTCCGATTATCTCAAAGTTCATTCTTTTGGAAAAAAAATTGAAAGGACATCAGTGAGAACAAAACTTTCCCAAAGCTTATCAAAAGCCACGTCAAAGATGACTCCTTCTCTCACTCAGGATGGTAAGGACTAGAAGAAGCAAAAAGCACTGTAGTTTGGACAGTGTGAGCTGCTTCTCCAGCACTTTTACACATACAAGACATATAAGGGTGCGACTACTAGCAGGTTCTTGGGAAAGGCTCTATAAATAAGAAAGTGGCAGCAGGATGGTGGGAAGAAGGAGGACTTAACAGCACACTGACTTTTATGGTAATTTCTTACAGGGTTCTCAGCAAAAGCAATTTTTTTTATAAGACTTTGCCTTTCTGCAAATCCCTTTTACAACTACTAAAAGCAAACAAGCAAACAGCCACTGTGCCCACCACCACCACACGCAAACATAATCCCTACAAAATCAAAAGAACACCTCCTCTGTTCTTGCAGGGATTTGGCAGCCCTCACAAAGAGCCAACGAGTTAATTCTTCTGCTTGATGGTCACAGATCCAGCCTTTGGGACATATGGATCCTTCCGCTTCTTATCCCCCAAGATTTGGGACTCAGAACTTTGATGGAAATCTCTGCCTTCATGGAGCTCTTCACCATATCCTGGTGAGGAGACAGGGGGACTCACCCATGCTGGAGGATCTCCGTGTGAGCATGCTCAGAGGGGTGACTGGGTGGGGGGCCACTCACCCCACTCCATTTGATAGTAATCCTCCCCAGCAGATCCTACCAGCACAACATGCCCACTACACCACCGGACATCTGTCGATGTCTGATGGGGCTGGCTGGAGACAGGTTGTCTGGACAGCCACGTGCAGAAGGCGCACAGGAAAAACTTGGGCTGCCTCAGCCAAGCTGAGGAACTGCTAGACACAGAAAAGACAAAACATATTCTTTAAATTAGCGTGTCGTGTTAAGGTTTGGTTACTGGCTTAAGGACAATACACAAGTTGGAAAATTGAATGTTTGGGACAGTAGTGAACACACTTAAATTTGCTGTTTTCCCCGGCAGCTATTGTTTATCTTGCAAGAAGTACTCGCAAATTACACATTTCATAATAAACATCCAATTAATTGGAAAATAAATCTCTATGTTTAGCCTGACTTAAGCTTGTCTTGTATGTTTACATGTCTACTTTTCTTTTTAGCAAGTTCAACAAAAGCTTCAACAAAAACACTAACCGTACACAGACGTTTCCTTTGGAACTTTCCACCAACCTTGGCCAGGCCAAGTCTTGCTTTATTTATTGCATAACTTTTCTAGGAGGTAAATACATATCGTCCAGGAAATAACAGCAGAGTTGTTTTCTCCTGACTTCATCAACATGGATAAAACTTTTGGGGAAGACTTAATCTCTGAATAAATGAGTCTTCTGATGGCCCAACACAATATGCTGCCTAGAGGAAGGTGCATGAGCATGCTACACGGATGTGTTTGACTCCCACAACTTCTAAGTGCCTGCTCTCCTGAGCTCTAAAAACACTTGACAGTATGTTTACGTACCCAAAACAATCCTTTCCCATGGAATTTCACCAATTTTATATGCCCTGGGAAATGAAGAGCTGGAACACGTTCAACACAAGCAAATACACATAGTAAAACAAGCTGAGGGCTCAAATGGCTGAAATTTCTAGAGATGATACGTAACAGAAGGCGATAGTAATTTGTTTACTATTATTCTCTGTGCAAAATACAACAGCATGCTTTATAATCAGAAATATATATTGAATCCAATGGAAGAGCTGACATTAGGGAAATGGGAAAAAGCAAAAATGTTGCATGAACTGGAAAAATGTTTTCATTCTTGAAAAGATATCATTTGGGTAATGACTGGGAAATCCTGAATGAGTTCCAAGGTTTCTCCCCAACACCATACACTACTATACCTTCCAACTACTTACCTCCTGAATTTCTTTCAGGTAGGCATTTTAAAAAAAAAAAATCTCATCCCAAACTTCCACTGCTTTCTAAATGTCTAATGAGAAGTAGCATAATAGCCAACAAAAAAAGCATTTAGCTGGTAACTCTTAAAGGAGCTTTTTACATTTGGCTTGAGGATTTAAATATTAAACATACACTGGAGACTGCTAAAAAAAGGATTATTTGCATTGCAGTGGCACAGGATGCTCAGTCACAGGTCAGAATCCCATTCTCCCAAGTATGCAATTAGTTCACGGCTGGGACTGGAAGAGAGCAGGAGAACAGCATTATATCATTTGTTGGGCAGCCCTGAAGATTACAGCCTGACAGAGGGGGACTCTTGGCCCATCCGCCAAGGTTATAACCTGCCCTTTCTGAAGGAACTATTTCTTCACAGCAAAAGGAACCTTGGTTTAATATTTCATCTGAAGGACAGAACCCCTGTTAGGGACAGGGTCAATCTTATTTCTGTTGAGTAAAGGTTAGCTATGAATTTTCAAGGACTGCATTAAAAATCCTGGAATTTTACAGTACATGACACCGTATCAAAGCATTAGCATTGAGAATGACTATCAAGGTTGACCTTATAAAACAAGATTCCTCTATAATTTCTATTAAAAATACTCTAAAGTGTCTATATTAAACACTTCAGGGTTGTACGCTTAAACAACTTTTCATTGCTTCACCTTAACTGCACATTTTCACAAACTAAGCAAACAGTACAGCCCAGCATTTCCCAAATCTCAACACAAAATAATGGAGTGTCTCCACTGACTCACACTGAATTTAAAGGTGAGGTCTTACCTATTTTCTACCTATTGAAGCACCTGCTAATATCAAACTCATACTCAACTCAAAAAGCGAAGGATTTGAATTCTGTTGCTGTAGCTCTTATAGATCCATCTATAAAAGCTGTAACATTTCAAAAGGACACAGCAATATCTGCTACAATAGCTGTATTTTGTAAACACCTTGAAGAACTTGTTTCATTCATTCAGCTGCAGCCACGAATTTTCTTACTTTTGCACGTCCAAGTTAAGAAATTTTTTTAAATGGACATTTTGCCTTAAAAATACAAAAACCTTACAATATTAAGGCTAGTAGAAAGCATCTAGGGATGTTTTCAATAACCATTGTTGGATGAGTTAAAGACAAATGCTGTCGGTTTCATACGAATACAATTACAGGGGTTTTTTTCCCCCGGAACTTTCCATCAGTCTCGTGCAAAGTAACGCCAATGAACTTGACAAGACATCAGATTATATTTCTGTCAGCTTTAATAATGTACGTTTATTTTCATTAATTACTCCAGTCAATCACAAAGGAGAAAGTAAACTTTTCTGCCTCATATTTCTACTTTTCTTCATTGAACACATGGATTGCAGCAGTGGCCCAAATTTGCTAAGAATCTTTCAAAGTGATATTACTGCCTCCAAATACACAAAAGCTAACACAAACCACTGATCTCATAGTGAGATCTATGACCTACATGTCAGGACATTGCACAGAATTAGGATTTGGTTACCAGAATGATTCTGTCCCAAATCGACATGAAAAGGTGGCAATCCAGCAAGATGTACCTCGTTCACGCAACTCCTCTCCCAGTCCTCCACAGTTCAATTCATGGCTTTCCCTTTTACCAGGACCCAGCTTCAGTTTTAATCTCCCTACCCATGCACACTAACAGGTCATTCATCCTAAAAATAAGTGAGTATACTCATTAATTTATTTCAGCATTTTTCTCCAGTCAATGCAGCGGACTGCATCCTGAGCTTTGGAAGTCATACCAGCTCACACAGCAAATGAGACTGCTTCTGTAATCACACAATGAAGTCATTTTCCCTTCACACTAACAGAGGATGAAATCATGAATGGGATTTAAACCTAGGACTGTTCCCCTGTTTTTCAAGAAAGTTTAAATAATTCTATGTGCCAAACAAACAAAACCAAAAAACCACCAACTTATCTCCAATGTCTCTCTCTATTTTTCCAAAGACAATGACAATACCAGAAGAAGCTACAATTACTGCATTTTCCACTATAGCTCTACTTTTATTTTAAAAATGTTGAGTTGTTGTTTGGGTTTTTTTGTTTGTTTGTTTTGGTGTTTTTGTTTTTTTGGTTTTTTTTTTTAAACTATAGCATTACTTCATTGGACAAAGCATTAGTATCTATGCTACATTGAGGACTCAAAAGGCATCATTTCAGCACATGACTTACTATCAAATGCAACTCCATGTGTATGTTGATGTGTCTGCAGTACCACCTGTGCAACCCTTTAACTTTGCTTGCTGCAAACAATGCTTATGCAACAGCAGTCTGTGTGTTTTGTAGTTTCCCCAACTCTACTTTCCAAGAGAGTGCAAAGAATTACACGATGAAGTCGTCTGAACTGCAGAGGAAGTTATAATAGCAATAATAACAAAGAAAGCACCAAATTAAGTCATTCTCTGGATTACAAGTTTTCTTGTTTCGTTTTTACACCTCTAGAGAAGTTCAGCATCATTAAGTACAAAACTTTCCAAGAAATCTCAAGGGTTACACACAATCAGCCATAAAGCCACTCTAAAAGAAGTTGACATGCCTGGAAGTTTTGTTAGCACCTAACATCCTCTGTGCCGATAATTATTTCCAGTTACTTTAAAAGGCCAAGTTAATGATTACACTCATAGTAACAGGTGTGGATTATATACAGCTGGCAGAAATCCTTTCCTCTGCTAAATTATGCCTCATTGCTATTCACCTGCAGAAACCGGAAGCCGAATGCCCCCAGGAGAAGATTCAGACACAGAGCTAATGATTATCCACGCAGGTGTGATACAGCCAGAAAACATACCCCGCCAACAAGACACGCCTTTATGAAGATATCAACGTTTCAGATGTTTTCAGACTAGTGTTGCCCAAGCACACCCTTTATTTCCACTTCCTAAAAGTGCATTTATACCTACCCTTCAAGGGCTTAAAGCAAGCGTGCTCACGCCAGACTATTTAACATTGTCTGCCCCTGCAGCAGTGGTACAGTCATATATTCAGTGACACTGAAGAGTTACTTTGTGCTGAGATCTCAGATAGGAAAAATCTGATCTCACAGTCCCAGGAGCCTGTAATGCTCTCTGCACAGCCAGGAGACATTAAGACAAAGCCTTCACTCTGCAAAAATTATTCTTTGGTAGGAAGATAAACACTGTCTCCTAGACAATGCCACCAGGAAACAACTACATTTAGCTTCTGGCTGAGAATTTCAGGATTCTGTTAGAGGCTGCCTGGTGGCCCATCTCATCTTTCTACCAAAGGACAACTGACAGATGAAGCCAATTTTCATTCAACTGTAGAAAACTCAAAAAAAGCCTAGCAAAAATACAGTCAGAGTTGAAATAATCTACCAATATTTAATATGTTCCATACTGCGACACCAGATCTTCCCTTTCCTACATCTGCTGTAGGATTACAAGGAAGGAAAGAAGTTTCGTCCACTGCTTTGAGAGTTTTGCAAGGAAGGTTCAAATTATTCAGGCCAGCATTTGATCTGTCACTCCAGGATTAGACAGCTACAGGTGATGAGGAAATCTGCATCAATATCTGCATTGTTTTAATTGACTTTTAAACTGTCAAGGAATTTAACTCTGCCGCCAGAAGGACAGATCCCGGAGAAGAACCTGTCTCATGGCAGCCAGCTGGAATAGGCAGGAGTTAAGCCGACAGCTACAATATCAGTCAACAATAAGAAGCCTTGCTCACACACAGGGTAAGCAGGCTGCAGAGAGAATGCCAAGAGAAGCGGGATTTAAAAAAAGAAAAATGAAAAAAAAAAGCAAAAAAGCAAACCCTTCTTCTCTCCCCAAACTCATGAGTTGCAGTGAATCCTGCTTTAATAATACAGCTGTACACTAAATGAATTACTTTTTCCTATCATCAGGAATAAGGATGCTCAGGAGAGCTTACTAACTGCAGCTCAGCTCCACATCCCCGTACTAGCTTTTGGATCAGAGCTAGCCCACACACTGCTGGCTCATGCTGCAGGCCCATCAAGCTTGCGTGTACCTGCAGTGTGTGGCACAGCATCGCCACGATGCCACCAGTCTGATGCTAAGAAAATCCTTAGATAACTTGCCTGTAACTTTTATGTAAAACAAAATAAATGTATTTCAGAGTGTCACACCTACGTTAGACACCCTTTGTGGATGTGATACGTGCACGACTAGACACAGTCGCAGAACCAAGGCTGCCCCAACTTTCAATTCAAGGCCCTTGGTTTATTCGATGGACTCGATGATCTTGGTTGGTCTTTTCCAACCAAATGATTCTATGATTCTATTCTATGATTCAGGGTACTGCCACGGTAATTTTGCAACACACACGGTCCTATCAGCATGTTTCATCCTTGCTCCCACATGTGACCTTCTTTGGAGCCAACATCACCCAGGCTATTCTCCCTCTGCCAGGTCCAATTCCACAGGTGGGTTTGTAGGGAGTTGTTTGGGCCTCAGTGTCACCTGCATCTTCAAGCAAAGCTTGCTAGATGGAAGCGTTTGGTGGCTTCCCGTAAGCCGTGGAAATGAATTTGCATGGATGAACTATAACTGAAGGGTCTGCAGTTCATCAGCAATACCTCACAGTATGCAATACACGAACAAGGGCTTAGAAGCCGGGCAGCCCATGTACACATTACAAAAAACAACCACCATAAAACAAGAACACTCCTAGTATACTAGGACATCAAATTAAGCACTGCAAATTCAGCAAAAGCCAGAAGCCCCTGAACGTGACTCTTCTCATTTTAAACAGCAGGCCGGACAATGTTCACAGGCCTGAGGACATGAACTTCTATCCCAGTGTGTGTTGGTGATGGGGATACTTGTGAATTATCACTTAAATTATCTTCTATTAAGAAAGCCCCTTGCAAGGAAGAAATCTTTGGGTGCAAATCTAAGACAACACAAAGAAAGCTCATCTCTGGAAACCAATTTAGCTTGAAAGACCAAGCCTTATAACTGGCTTTCTATCTTGACAGCATACATAACATGAACCCACGTAAAAAATACTGCATGACTTTGAGTTTTCAGAGGCACAGACATTTATATTTCTTGCTTTAAGAAAAAAAAAAAAAACAACAAACATGTTTTCCTCCTTCAGTGAAGGACCCTTCCAATGCCCAGTTGGGCAACTGTAAAACTATACATCTTCATCTTACTCTGAAGTTTAAAAACCACAGTTTAGCTTGGCTACTTAGAAAATGGTCTAATTGAAAAAGATTCTGGAGTTCAAACAAAATGCTCTAAGCTATCTCCCTGTGGTTTGCAAAGGGAAGCTTTGGTGGGTTTAGTTTTGGTTTGTTTTGTTTTTTTCTCCTCCACTTTAATGCAATATTCATTAGTTGTTTGCCTCCCAATCTAAGGTTTCAATTCCAAAAGCTGTTTATCATCAGCATAACACTTTCAAGTGGATGCAAACCCGAAGTCTGCTTATAGCTCTGAGATTGCTACGTAACAACCAGTACTCCTCCATCCCCAACTCTCCTTCTCACCCCTGCACTTTGACTAAGACCAGCAGTCCAATACTGCGCCACGGGTCACTCCACAACTTCAACATGTTTCTAACTTACCGAAGCATCTCTCATAAACCATTACTAAGTCGCTTGCTCTGTAAGTAAGATAGAAAAAAAAAGACAAGAGGATACAGAAGACATTCAAGAAGAGGACAGGTCAAACAATGCTTTATATAATAAGAAAAGGCTTTTCTACATTCTGCAAGCGTATCAAGTAATGCACGTCATTCACTTCATGATCAGCATACATCACTGACAGAACTCATAGTTAAAAAGAGATTTCCATAACAGGTTCTTGCAATATATTGTATTTTTCCTTATCTTGATGATTTATGCAATGGTTTATTAATTAGTAGCTGTCTGACTGGGATTGAGTCTCTGGAGCAAACATTGCCATTCGTATCATAATGACATTAGCCAAAGACATTCTCAAGCCTCTTCTGGGAGATCATTCATTTCACAGGTATATTAACTTCTTGTGAGTTGAGGAGGGGGAAAAAAAAAAAAGAAAAGCACATGCACACAGGTCTATGTTTGTGGCACATTTAAAACTCCAGAATGTCCCTTTAGAATATTCTCTGGGAAAAAAACAAGCATATCTAGATGCAGGAGATAAATCATATCTCCAAAATAAACAGGACTAACTTTATTAATCCACATTAGAATATGGCCTGTGTCTTCAAGCAAATCCAGGTTAGAATACTGCATCTTCACCTCAACTAATAAGTGCAGGGAAAAGTACAGATGTAGATAGAAATAACATCATAATATTTGCCTTTAACAAAATCCAGGCAAGTTTGGATTTAAACCAGAATTGTTCATTCTGCCTTACATGACAGTAAGCAGATACTAATATCTATTCCTACTCCCCATGACTATAACTAAAGTCAAACATGACATTCAAGATTTCCAAAAGCATTCCATTCGGTGCAAGGAGGCTTCCTTACACTGAAAGTAACGAGTCTGATTCTGCAAGTTATCCTATTTAATTTTATATACACCTACAGAATCAAGTATGAAAAAAGAATTAAAAAAAAAAAGAAAACTATCAAAATGAGGGAGTATATCTGTTTTGCAAATAGGCCTGAGACAAGACCCACTCTCAAGAAGGAAGAGCTCCCCCACACCCCTAACAAACAGGGCATGTGGGAACCTGAAGTATAAGAAGTAGTCCCACCTCCTCTGGTGCCCACACAACTTGTTGGGGTACGTATTACCTTAATCCCTGGGCCTCCTTGATTAAGGGAGAGGTAACGACAATCTCCCTACCACAACCATCGGGGCAACTACCACTCCCGCTCAGAAAGCCCATATCCGTTTCTCTGCCATGTGCAGCCTGGCCCTTACAATACCACCCTGAGCTGCCCAGTCAGACAGTTTTTCTTCCATAATAAATATCAAAGCCACAGCTGCAGCAAGTTGCATCCTTAGGCAGCAATCAGTTCTCAGTGTTCGCAGGATGCATTCATAGGCTGACTGGCAAGATTCCCTCTGAGAGCTCTTTCCAACCTAGTGCATCTGATGGCAGGGGGCAATGACAGATGATAGCAAGTGATCATCTGTCACTGCCCATGAGAGCTATACTTGCACACAAAATTATCGCTGTTGCAATTCTTGCAAGCCAGCAGAAAGGGAAAAAAAGAAAACAAAATGCTGAAGTGAACAGTATCAACTGACTGGTAATAACCCCCTTGACCCCTTAGTGGAGTCGTCCTGACGCTCACTCTATTCAGTCCCATCTCCATTCTGCTCAAACACTCAGGTTAAATTGAGTTTTGTCATTTCCCAGATGTTATTGAGCTTCAAAGCCTGGTACCCTCTCCTTGCACACATCCCTCTTATGTAGAAACACATTACTGGTATATTCAAGCAAACTCCATGCATGTCAACAGTGTTTCTGAAGAGCTCATTGCCTAGCCAGCAAAAGGAAAACTCTCCACCTTGGCAGATAAGAAACACAGATGTGAGAGAAAGGGGCTTTTATTCAGCAAGCCACAAGGCAATTCTTTTCTTGAATGAAGTTTGTGTCTTAAATTTACTAGACCTGCAATGGAGACAAAAGTAGCCCTTTCAGTTCGAGTCTTCAACCTGAAACGATGCTATTTTGCTCGGCATGACTCTACAGCTCATAACATGCTTGTTCCCATGTTCTCAGGCTAACTCTGTAAACCATTAACAGCATAATTAATGATATCAATATATGAACATTCAGACCACCCAAAAATCTATATTCCACACATAAAGCCAAGCCAATTAAACAACATATCTAATAATGCTAGGATATTATACTAATGGAGCAGATCTACAATTTCTGAAACAGTCCATTAAGATTAAGTGTGAAGTGCTTTTAATTCCCCTATATCTTACTCTTTCAGTCATACCCATATAATTGGCATCTTTTTAGTCTCTGGGGAATTTACTGTCAACTTATAATGCCCTCATGATTCAGAGATTATCCTCATGTTGGTGTCATCATGTAGATTAAATTCAAATGTACAAAATTAATACACAGCTGAAACAGCTCAGTTTCACCGATCTCAGATATAGATGTTAAAGCTCCATGCTTCAAATCCCTCTTTTGAATTAGGCAAAGTGAGATTGAGGCATAAGTCTCTCTGGACCCTGAGGGATCTGGTGGTCAGTCACTCTCTTACTTTATACAACAGGAAAACTGAAGTACGCTGTTCTCACTCCAGGAAAAAGTTCACGGAAGTCTAGTCGGAGTCACCAGACTTCATTTCCATCTCTTTCTTTTTCTGTTCACCTCCCAACCCACTTTGGAAGCAGGAGGTGTGACCTGCCAGCCACCACCACGCTCTGCACTCTGCAATTAAAGCTGAATGCCGGACTCAAGCCTGAGAATCCCAGGAGGCAAACGCAACTCCAGGCGTCGGTCATCTGTGCTTCAGGGGCTATAGTCTGAGGCCACACAAAATTGCAACGGCAATGTGAGCCAAACGTATCTTAAGTCTTATGACACAGGTCTGTTTTAGCAAGTTTGGACTTGTATTTCAAGTCTTTGAAATACTCAGAGGCCAACAATGTCTGAAAGTCGTCTATAGAGCACCTACTACTCATACCAAAGAACTATTCCTTAGGCTCTGAGCTGAGACTGTTGCAGACCGGCACTTTTGACTTAATTCATTAAAATTACCACTTCTGTCTCTCATTGTTCTGATAATATAATACCATAGCAACAAACGAGAAGCTCCAAATTATACGCGTGACACTGAAAGGAAGTGCATAGTTCCTGTATATACAAACTTTGATCTACTGCAGGATGGTCAACAGCATCTGTTACGCTAATATTCCACATTATTACAGCCATTTAGCTAAACAGATCATAAAAAGGTTGTTCCATTAGCCATCTTCCTGGCATAAATCCAGTGAAGTTGCTGAGTGGCCATGACCGAGTACCAGCATAAATCCAAAGGATTTGGATGGACGGCTGTGGCTAAATGCCTGCGTTCTTCAGTGGTAGGAGCTTTATGTTATTTCCAGGCTCACATTTTTAGCTACGATATTATACATGCATTTGAGCACTCTGAAGAAGGTGACACAAAGTGATATGTCATATACAATTATATTTGTAATTGCCAGTCCAACCATACGCAAGTCTCCTTCACGTTTTAAACCTGCTCTGAAGGCAATGTGTGAAGAGCTGTCTTAACATAACATGGATGTATCAGAGTTGCACAACCCACGTGCACTGTACAACCCATCCAGAAACCAAAAAGAAATGGTGAAAGCCATCCTTCTGAGCAGGAAAAATTTCTGCATGAGAAAACAGGACATGCCAAGGAAACTCAGATACAAATCGAGACAGAGCTGTGTACTGAGATCCTATCGGTTCTGCATAAAACAGAATTTGAGGCAGGAGGAGCAATGAGAGGAAGGAGGACATACCATTTTAGCCTGAACCCCAGTAAGTCCTGCATGAAATGCAGGGGCGGGGGGGAAGGCTTCACTCCGCGTTATGAAATGTCTTATGTCTCAACCAAGAGAAAAGGCATTTTCAAGGAATTAAGAGACCTCGTTTCAACAATCAGCTTTGCAACAGGATCACTGAAGAGGCTAAGATACTCCCCCCCCCCACCCACTGTAACTACAAAAGGGGAGATAATTTTCCCCTTACACAAAGGCTGTGAAGCCAACATGAATGATTTTTGTCAGTGAAATGTAGGAACACTACGGAGACGAGTGCAAATACATCAGACATATTTCAGTCTGCAAGTCAGAATGGCTGACTTGACCTCCAGCTTTCTTTATCTTACCTATACCCCCTTCCTGTGTTCCCTTCTTGACTTCAGTGAAAATATTGATTGAAAGTTCAACATATGTGAAAGAGGGATCTAAATCTGGATCTGCAACACACTGATATGCAAAAGATACTTGTCAGTGACAAGATACGTCTGCAGTCAGTACACTGAAAACCTACTTCTGGCAGCAGAAAAGCAGTGCCACTTTTCAAACTGATTTTCCACATTTTAAAATACACTCTATGCAAGTCTAATGAGAGAAGCTTTTCACCTCATCCATCTAGTATGCATGACATCATTATGCTCAAAGAATACTACTGCAGCATCTCTGACAGGCTCTTCCCAGCAACTTTCACTGGCAAAAATGTCTATAGGTTTCTGTCTTCTGGTATGTCTGCAAAAGGGTAGAATGGAAAGCCAGAGATTCATCTGAGATCATTTTAGACTATGACATTTACTGATAACATTTGACGTGAATAAGCCAACTTACTCTGGATACAAGTAGTTTACAACCAATTCAAAACCACACGCTGCAGAGAGAATGTACTTTCCACCTACAGAAAACACACTGTCTACTGAGTTCCTTTGAATACAATTTTGACAAGGCACTGATAGACACATATTATTTAAAACACAATTGCTAAAGCATTTTTCTTTGCTGTCAAGTACCTGTTACTTATTAGCCACCTCACTGAATTATGGACCGTTGTATTATTATAACCGATCACATTGCTTTTGTGGCAATGCTAGTAAAAAGCCATTGTGGATCCACACCTAATGACAATTCAACTTCAGGGGAAAAGCCTCGAGCTAGAGAACTGAAAGGCAAAGCTCCAGCTATCTTCAAATCCCACGAGTATCATAGCAACCAGATATTTTCCTGGGGCAGGGGAAGCATATATGATATTTAATGATCCAGTCTAGTCCTCTACTGTGGTATGTGACTGCTAGGAAGAGGATGACAACTGCAAGACTCAGACTGTCCTTGGAACAGCACTGTTGCTGCTCAACACGCATGATGCCAGCTTCCCTTCTAGCATGTCTGGGAACTTTTAATTACAACATGGGCTAGTGACGGAGTGAAGATCTGGTTATGGAAGACTGGCTGGCAGAAGCTCCTGGCAGATGACTTTAAGATGTGCCACCACAATACGGACTTCAGTGGCAAGGGAAAAAAACAGCTCAGGAAGTCCTAAGTCTTACCTTCATTTAGAAGGATGCTCTTCACAAACAACATAGTCCTACGCTTATTTTACTGTTTAGCAAGCAAATCTGGATTAAAAGCAGAAAAAACACCTCAATTTTATTTCTTTCTTTATTTTCAGGGAATCACAGAATAAAGCGACCTTTTGTAAGATACCGTATTGTTCTTAAAGTTCCCTTAAATACAGAATATTTTTTATTATTCCCAGTCTCAAAGTTGAAAGTGCCTAAGATAAATTCCGTTAAGTTTCTCTAATGGCACTCCCTGCATGTTTTTTGGCTGTATTCCTAACTTGCAGGCATTAGTGTTCTGCTTCATAATACTTTTTATTAAATAAGGCCTTATGTCTAACTGTCCTGAGTCAACCCAGAGCAGCTAGAATAAAAGACAAAAAACTTCCTTCAGAATTTCATTATTGTTTTAACAAGGGCTGCAATGAACATCACTTAGTATCAGAGCGCTGTACCCTGCTAACCGATATTTTTATTGTTACTCTTGTTAAACAGAGACAATCAGCTCTCTGGGTAGTAAAGCACCTGTCCAAATTATCCATAGTCCTCTGAAGTGAGACATATTGTACAGGTAA